>JABFPJ010000518.1:0-39238 GCA_022817425.1 Gryon sp. ZL-2020 | reverse complement strand
ATATATAATGATTTTTCGTTTACGAAGTGAGAAAAAACGTAAAAATCATCTTATATTAAAATTACTTGTTAAAAAAATACGTTAAATGTCTTAAAATATTCTCCCACAATCCAAGAATGGCGCTCTGGTCGTTTTATAATAATTTATTGTTAAATATTATTAATATAACAAAAGACACTAACTCCGTGGCAGCAGAACTTCGCCTTTACCTTAATACATTATTAAATAATTTAAAAATAAAAAAACACTAACTCGGGTGTAGCAGACTTCAAGAACCACCTTAACATATAAAATTATTAGACTATAGTTAGGTAATTTTTGAGACGCAGCTGTGGGTAAATATTGACCAATTTGTGTTTTAAAGGATTGTAGAATAATATATAAATTGCTAATTTAATTGAACTATTATTGTAATGTAACTATTGTTGTATTTTCGAACTATTATTCAATTATTTTTGTTTGATTTGAAGTTAAAACAATTTGTATAATATCTATTCATTAAAACAAATAAACAGATGAAAGTATGACCTCTTTACGAATTTCTTATAACCTAAAATATAATTCATAATTATGAAACAAAACCTAACAATTTTTAAATTGTAATTTTTTTAAGTAATTAATAATATATTTCTGTTTCGCTTAAAGAATGTATTACCTTACATATTATGTTATATATAATGAGGAATTAAGATGTTCTTAAACTTAATTAAGAATAACACTGACATGGGATGGATTCTAAATTTGAGTCAAGATGGTGTCGACTAAATTTAATTGGCCGAATAAACCAATGGTTTGGAGCCACTGAATAAAGAAGAAGAAGAAGAAGGTGTCGACTAAATATTGAAAATGGATCTCAGTGTTCACCTATACAGATATTTTTGGCTTTATTATATGTACGAAAACTAGAAGTATTGTTTTATATTAAAAAAAAATCTATCCTTTTTTAATACAAACCAATACTTCTAGTTTCTCACATAACTGTTTTTTAAAGGCGTTTCAAATACGCATAAAATCAATACAAAACAAACAATACAATTAAACAAATATGAAATTAAAAACAATCATTTTGTACTTACAAATAATTTTGCAAATCAGAAGGCATAAGCGACGCAGTGTATTTATATCTATCGTTACTTAATTTATTTAATATAAATACATCTTGTATAAAAACACTAATATTTGAAAATAACGTTTTAATTATGTTTGAGGTTATGATCAATGTTGCTCATTGTGCCTTCAACTGTTTTTCTTTTCGTGTGTGTTAGAAAGAGATAATCTAAGTAAAAAAAGTAACAATTTGGAACATTAGTTATGGCGTGTTCGAGCATGAACATTATTTTTTATTAATAAAGGATAAACAATTTATTCCACATAAGTCTGTCCTTTATCAATATAAAATAACATTCTTTCTCAAACACGCTATTATTGGTGTATTCAAACAGAATTTTTTCACGTTCCTTGTTTTCAGGTGGGATGAGACTAATAAAAATAGTAAAGTTAACTTGATCACTTGTACGACAATCGACAAACACTATTACTAGTGGTGAAAATATAGCTAATCAACAGACACAAATGAGGCGAATAGACTTTGTGAATCTGAAACCCGTTGCTACCTTCTACAAATGCCCAAAAAAAAAAAAAAATGGACACAACTAATTGCTATTTACTGGAGAAAAACCCTGTTAGTGATTTTTACTGCTTGATGGTCTATGGACAACACGAAATTCAGAACCAAAAAACAAAGTAGAAGATAATCTGTTCGACAACTGTCAACACCAAGAGACAAGTCAAGAGTAACAGTTATTATAGGTTAGGCGCACTCGCTCTGCCCTCACTGAACGGAAGATATTACCTTATTTTTAATCAATGAGTGCTTAGAATTAACCCTCCGTTGGTATCGTTATAAGCACGGCCCTCACATGTTTTAGATTATCGCTAATTAATCAGAAATGAATAATTTTTATACATTAAAACTTTCAGTACCTTTCAATTAAACATTCCCGAGTAAATTGCAGAAAGTTCCAACTAATTGCATTGCATCATTTTGTTTTTATTAACAATTATAATAACAAAAATAGGGAAAATTCGGGGCCGTCCTCACGACGATACCAAATTCTTCTTCTTCTTCCTCCTTTTGTTGGCGCTGAACTATTCGTTCATAAGGCCATAATCAATGATGTCAATCAATGTTTAACCGTTTGATGAGCGCTTGAGCTTGTTTACATATAATTCTGTATACATTTCGCGACGTTCGATCATCAAACGGTTAACCTAGACGGTGATCGAGTGTATGATGGTGTCGCCACCACACACTCGACCCCGCCGTATTTCTAGATAATCTTGCATTTAAAATGGCTGCCGCCAGTTCATGTATTTTTTAAAACAGTGATAGTGACGTACACTTGACTCTTTCAAATGTCACAATCTCTCAAATGTAACGACAAAAATCTCCCAAAAGTCGCGAAAATTCGTGGTGGGGACAAATGTAGCCAATAAAAATTTTTTCGCTTCGTGACATTTGAGAATTTTTTCTGCCCAATTTTTGTGACATTTGAAAGAGTTAAGTATACTATATCTGTGCTAAACTTGAAAATAGACAGGAGTCTGGTGAGGGCCATGCAGGGAAGAATATTGATGAGCGACGACCGGTTGAAACCTGGCTAGGGATAGGTTGCTGACATGGTATGCCCGGTTGAATTTCTCTTTGGAACAACACGGAGTAGTCCGTGCGCACTCCGTACTCACGGACCAGAGTCCGTGTAAATTTATGTAATGTCAGTTTAACTTTTAGTTATGCCATGGAATTGTCCGTGCGCATGGATGGTACATACGGATGGTTCGTCTAATAACTTTTAAAATGGAATTTAACACGGAAGTCCGTGTGCACGGATTCCGCTCGTAAACAAAGGGTGCAAATAGCCACTGCCGACTAATACATCATTTATAAGTATATACAATCTTAATTCAGTGTATATAATTTTCTTAAATATCATTGTTATTATTATTATCCTACTTAAAATTAAATATTAACGGACAATCGACCTAAAATTGACATAATCTCTTTTAGGTTATTTTTATTAAATAAAGTTTTATTTGCAGAGAATTCAAAATCGAATTTTGTTGGCTTATTTTCCATTGAAATCTTTAATTTTTAGTTACTATTTTTTATGCTTAAGTGTATAACAGTTTACATGACTAATTGTATCAACTGGGGTTATGCTCTTTTATCCAGAAATGTGCGAACCCATTTCGAATCAAAATATTCGTTATTAATTAGCGAATAGGTTATAAGAACCAGAGTATATTGTCTTCGAGTACAGCTTTTGTTCTCATTTGTTTTGTATTTATTAAACAAAATTTAAAAGAAATTATATCAATTATAGGTTAATTATTGTTGGTTGGTTACTATGAATGAAAAGAGGTAGACTTTCGTACGCCAGAAAGTTATAGGTTAATTATTGATCAATCTTTTACCTTAAGGTAGGGATGCAGTATAATGCAGATATGCCTGGTCCGCCTGGTCTTTACGTCTTTGTGTGACTTATTCTTTGAAAACAAATTAAAAAGAAACGTAACATATTGAACAAATTAGGTATATCTGCATCATACTGTATGACATACTCTGATAGATAGATAGCTCTGGCAACGTTAATTATAAAAAATTGGTTACATAACCTTTCTACAGATACATAACCTCAATATGTCTGTACAAAAATCGTATATGTATGTTTAAAATGCTTGTTTTTAAATGTAAACAATTATTATTTTCTAAACAGTTTTTAGAAAAAACACGTCTGCTCATTAATAAAAATTTGGTCATCCGTCTTTAGGGTCTTTTTTTACTAATGTTAATGACGAGAACTTTAGTTTTTTTTGTATGACCAGGTGCTAGTAGAGCCATCTGATGGCTGCTAATTTTTGGAACACTTCTTTGTGCCTATAAAAGCCTCTTTTCTATCATAAAATTATAAGGAACAAAGATACTTCTCTCTTGTAAAGAGCAAAAATACCATTTCAAAGACTAGTTATCGTCAACTGGCGGTCATAATACGAGGCGAAAGATTCTTCTCCTCCTTTTTGGCACTAAGCTAAATAAGCTTCTCTGGCCATCAAACGGTGCACATCAAATGGTCACACACGCGACCCCGCCGTATTTCAAATTAATCTTCCATAAATAGCTGCCGCCAATTCACGTATATTTAAGGGTGATCTTGTATGTGTGTACGCATGTGTGAGATATGTGTGTGATGTGTGTGAGTGTCAGTGTATATGTAACACATGCGGGCCCTACAGTTTAACGTGGGATCCTAACCACTTCTTCTTTTTCTTCTTTTTTCATTGGCTCCGGAACAAGGTTAGTCCATAGGCTATCAAGCATTAAAGGTCACTAGCAGTATCTATGCCAAAGTCACTAGCAGTGTAGATCCTAATCACGTGGTGTCTCTGAAAATCCAAAACCCTCAGAAAATTCCGAAAATTCTGGAAATTCAGACACACCAAGCCAGTTAACAGGTTCCGTGTCCATATTCCTTGCGGTCACCCATTCAAGTACTAGACACGTCCAGCGTTGCTTATTTTCGAAGATCTTACAGGTACCGGTATGAGGCGAAAGCGACTATAAGTATAATCTCATGCTGCTATATCACCGGGAAACTTACGTTTGTTTCTCCCGTGTAACATACGATACTTTTTGTCAAAAATGCAAGTTAAAACAAAATGTTTGTCCCAAGAAAAATTGAGCAAAATGCGTTTTTACTTCTGCGAGAGAGCAAAATAACCTCAAACTGTCAAGATGAAACTCTCGATGATCACGGAGTAATCGTCGGATTTTAGTTTAATCACGGTGAACCAGGGTGAATCACGAGATGGTATCCGATCGAATTCGTTTTCCTTTAATATGGTTGAAGATTCACCATTAGCCAATACTATTACTTAAACTCCGATGTAACGCCATCTACGATCCATGTCACAGCATTACAGTCCGCCATTTTCACTTCACTGTTTCCATTCTTTTATATGCCATTAATCTCCATTATTTTACTTTTTTATATTTATTTATATAATTTTTGCTTACGTTTTCTTTTTTTTATTAAGGTAATATATCAAGCTCATAAAAATGTGTATTTCTTTTCGCAGTTACTGAGCAAATATACAATAATGTTTTTTACATAAAAATTATATCTAGCAATTCATACACTTTAATTAACCCGAATGTTTGTTTATATATATCAACAATATTTTGTGAAACTGACAGAAGATTTTCTGCTTAAGAATAACTTGATATATTATCTTAAGAATCCAATCCAAAAGTTCTCACGTAGCACAAGAATTCTTAACCATAGTTTTCGCATGAATAAACGCCACGTTGTAATTAAATTGCCGAACGAAGACATCTTCTCCAAACAAAGAATGTTGCATTTGTATTTAATATACTCAGCATTAATATCACTTTATCATAAAATACACTTTCGCATAATCCTCGAGGTGTGTCGCATTATTATACAATACAATAAACTGTCGGTCAAACAAAGTAAATCGGAACCACGCATAGCGGATGTCACGTAAAAAAACTTACAAACTAAACGCCCATAATAACTTAATAAATATAATTTAAACTCGGGCACCTACCTATATTTTGTTTAGGAATCCGAGTTTAGATATACAAAAAAAGAAAAAAATGTAATCACGGTACAAGAGATTGTTTAATGATGTATCGTGGCCGATCTCAACTGCTCAACACTGCGCGTAGTTACGTTAAGCCAATCCAATATGTCCGACGGGCAATTGGCACAGGCGCCTTTTCCTTGTTGAGAAAGAGCCACGTGACACAAAGAACGCTTCCGACCAATGACACCCTCAAGAAAATTGCGCATGCGTGTATACTGTACAGGAAATACCTGCCAGTTGTACTAATATCCCTGCAGTAGCCCAACAAGACCCATAGAATATGCTACTACTGTAACATTCACGCGTATACTTTCGGACTAACTACGCTCCATTGTTGAACGACGAAGAAAGTAATATAATAAAACTATGAATATATTTAATTACGGTTATAACTATATTATTCGGCATTTATATTCTGTGATGTAAAATTATTCGAGTCATTTTTCTATTAATTGTTTTTTACAGCATTAAGTTTGTTTTTGATTTGTATATATTATCTGTATTATATATTTATAAAAAATGACATTACTTTTTGTAAATAAATTATTTTAATAACGTTATTGAATTGGGACATTTTTAATTTTTTGTATTTCTATGTTATTATAATAAATATTATATACACTTAAACATTATTTATTTACTGAATTACCTAAAATTTACACGACGTAATTTAATAAAGGTAAAATACAGACATATATAATGTATGTTAGTTTCTCATCACGTCCGCCATGTTTGTTATAACGACTCAAGGTATGAAGAACAACGGAATTAATATTCAGTTGAAACGAAATCAAAGAAATAAGGAACATGTGGTAGTGATCAACAAACAGTTTTTAAACTTTATTTTCGTATATATTTAATTATAATGAATTTTTTGCGGCTGAAAAGTTTACGTAGGCCAATACAATATAGACATTTTTCCTTACTTTTTTAAGATTTCTTATTTGATATGTTTTTGTTCTATACTCAGATCAAGAGTCATATCAAAATTGATCCTGAATTGTGTTCTGAAGCAAAAGAAAAAGACAAAAAATGTTATTAATGCCACCGTATTCGTTTACTGTTTCATTGACTGCGCAGGCGCGAACCAACTACGATCTTGCACGTCTGTTCATGTATTATTCTTCACTCTGAAATCTCCATGATGGAAGTCGAAGAACATATACCAAGTTATAATTTCAACGTTACGTGTATATACAAGACTAGGACGTTTCGGATCAGCTAATAATTTGATAGAAATTGCAAAGACTGAACTAATATAGGAGAAAACTTCAATAAACAGTGGACTTATCTGTTGTTGAGGCTTAATTTACGTTAACCATTTCATCTAACACATATTTGGTACAAAGTAAATAGTTATGGAAGAATGGCGTTCACAAAAATGCACACGTTATGTATTTATCTGTTCAATTTCTAAACAATTATGAAAATATTTATTAAAAAATTTGATATGCCCGGAATTTTTGTAAATAAAAAAAATACTTAAAAAAATATAAAATTGTGAAGTTAATATGGAAATTTTAATCATATATTTTGATAGAATAGTAAGAGGAAATGACATTCGATAGTTTTATGTTAAAAATAATATATTAGTAACTTATTTATCAAAATAAAGAGCAAAATACTAAAATCATTAAAATGATTAAATATCAATGTTATGAAATAAAATATTTAAAAAATGTAATTAAAAGCAAAAGCACTCAATTCACTTTATATATTTTTTTTTTGATCAAAAAAATTATAGTATAACTGGTCATTTTCTAACCCTTCAAATCCGAAATTATGCACGTATTAAAGAATGAAATTAAATTTTGTACAAAAATTCAAGTTCACTTTATATGGTGAGTGAGATTGGAAGAAAGCAGCAGAGAATTTTCACTAAAAACAAATACATTTCTAATATTAATGCCAAGAACATATTTTATTAGAAATAATACTTATTTATTGAAAATATATTCATTTACAAAATGATAGCAACAAATTAAATTTCTTAAAACTAATTTTCGAGGTATTTGATGTTACATCGAATAAATAATTAATGTCATCTCATAATTCACTCTTAATATTATACACCTCACTACATATTGAAACACAAATTTATTTTATTCTTCTTTTATTTACAACTTTTCTTTTATTTTATTAACACTTTAAGTGTACACATTTTTAATGTCAATAATCAGCAAGACTTCGTCATTTAAAAATAATATGTATTTATGATGAAATAAATGAAAATTTTATTATATGTATAAAGAAGTACTTCGTATCCCAGTAACTTCTAACCGTAGTGTAGTGAAATGATCAGGAGATTTCATTGGAAAATATTAATAATCGCGTGATAGCATGTAGCTTATGCCATCTATCGGCATACTTTCTCCTCAACTTCTATAGTACGTAGATTAGTTTTCTTATATTTCTTATTATGGAAGAAAACTACTTTTCCAACCTTTAGGCAGTAATAATATTTCCCTATCTCCATCCTAGTCCTAGAAATGAAAATGTAAATTATAATGTATAAAAAAAAACTAAAAATTTTTTATTAAAATGTATCGAAAATTCATTTTTTTTAATAAAACACATAATTTAAATGATTCTATTAATGCAGAAAACTTTTTCAAGAAATAAACACATAAAATGTGTACTTTCTTTTAAAAAGATGAATATTCGAATGCATAAATACAAAATTAAAAATGTTTCTTTATTAAATTCATGTTTTAATTTATTATATTAGAAAAAAAAGAAACAAAAATTATTTGAATCTGAAATTTTGTTTAACTAAAATTTAATCAAACAAATAGGAAAGAGGAATCCATTTACAATGTTTTCTTATAATTTAAATACTTTAATATTTAATATTACTAATTTATTATTTTTATACCTACCAATTTTGGATGCAAATTATACTAAATACTTCCCTAATAACCAGGATTTACATCAAATTGACACAAATGCGTAACGGCATTCTTTTCAAACTTTGATGCAATTATTATTAGATAAATCCTTGATATAAATGTTCGATAATAAAATTGAAATTCAAATTAATAAAATAAAATTTCGTATAAATTAATGTTATTTATATAAAATTCGTATTTATATAAACTTTACGTAAATTGTCTGTAAAACAAATTGTGGTAATCTTGGTTATTACAAATTGTCTTACTATTAATTATGTTTAGTTATTTTCAACAATACTAATGATATACAAAACTATACAATTGAAAGTAATAAAAATAATGAAAATAAAATATTACTTTTACCTTATTTTGAATTCAAAGAAATAAAAATCAAGAAATGTATTATTAATATTTATATAATTTAACTTTGTTTAAAGTATAACTCTATATTTCCCTACGTCAAAGCTATATTTTAACATGTTAAAATAAAATAAATATACGCATCAATAATAACGTTAAATTGTTTTACAAAATACATATGCAGAATAATAATTTATAAAAAAATGAATTCCAATATCGTTCTCGTTATAATTTATTTGTGACAAGATTATCGATTTGGCATAAAATTATGTTCAGTAACTTTATTTACAAATTATCGGTGAACATAAATACTAGCGATTATTCTATTTTATTTATTTCATTGTATTCTTGTTTTTATTTGCTGGCTTCATTTTTTTTTTTTATTTTTGCAGATTTTTGTTGTCTTTTAACATTAAGAGTGAAATTATTTACAAGGATTATGAAATCGAAAAAACAACAATAATAATATTACCAATACAAAATGTTGTTTCTTCATCAATCAATCTGGAAGTTAGAAACTTCCATTCGTCTCGTATTATTAAAGTAGTTTTGCATTACACATTTAGTTGATTTTTCCACACACCAAATTATTGATCCTCCTTAAACGTCATTCTATTCAAAATTAATAATACTATTTTAATGCTTCATTTATTCATTCATATTTTCGTTATTATTAACTAAGATTTTAGAAACTCATTATATTAATTAAATTAAATGATTAATAAAGCTAGCTTGTCATTTGTTTAATTAACTTGCAAATGCGATGTTAAAAACTCGACTCTATGTAGAAAGTACAAATGTTTTACTTTAATACAGAAAAAATTGACTTTTATTAATAATATACGAGTAAAGATCGCATTTTAATTAAACTTTACATAAAGCTTTTGTTTTAATTTATGTTGAATAAGTGATAACTAACCCATATTGATAACTAAATACATGTAATATTAAATAAATTAAAAGAAATACGTTGAAGCAATAACTGAAAATGATATCTATGACATTTTATGGACGATCTATAATACATCATCGTGTGTACTTTTCTTCTTTTTTTTTTTTTGCTATTTTTTATTTTTTTATTTTTTTTCTTTTTCTCCTAATATACACATAGTGCAGATTAACTATTTAAAATATGGCAGTACAGACAAAAGTTCAGTTGTTACTAAGATGTTTGTAAAGTTTATGACAGTGTGCAAGAAGAAATATTATGTTTACGGAAATATACACTTCTCCGTATGTTCTTCGCTTTCATTCCTTTTTATTTTGTATTATTTTATTTTTTTATTTATCTGTTTTTTAATTGTTCAGAGATTCAGAGATATTTCTACGTTTTAGTAGACACTCAGTATATCAGACAAGATATAATTACACAGCCATAATTAAATATTCGTTTATGATTTGCGGTGCAAAATTATGATCTTCATCGACGTTGAAGAATATTATTTTGAAGATCATCCTTAACACCCAAACGCGCCTTTCATTGACGAATAATTTAAGCAAAGTTTTTTTGTTTTATCTTCTTTCAATTCAATGTCGGGTTTCAAATCGTGTTTCTTCGATTTTATGCAATTTTTGTCTCTTCTTTCAAAATGTAAAAAAATAGTTTAAAAAAGAATGAATATAAAACGTACAATATAAATTATAATTTTTATGGAAGACGTTATACAAGAAATATGAATATAATTTATTAATCTGTAATATAAACCATAATTTTGTATATTATATAATGTTAAACAGACTTTTAAATAAATAAGTTTTCTTTTTTCATCAATTTAACGATTTATTTTAAATTGAATACATTATATTTATAAAATATATATATTTAAAATTAAAAATAAATAAAAGATATAAGTTTGGCACTGAGTGATTTTTTTTTGTCATTTGAAAGAAGAGCAAAAAATGTTTGTCACATCGATTATACAACAATTTAAGTCAGTCAGAGTATTTTGCTGATTTTTTCGTTAAAAGTAATAAAAATCAGTCGGTCCATTGAATCTGGCATATATTTATATTATGATTTACTGAAATGAGATATGATCATGTTTAATGTTAATTATTAACATTTTTCCCAGAGTTGCAATAAACAAATATGACGAATCCAAATTCAAATCTTTTAAAGTATAGATAGAAATATTATAATATTCAATGTTTTTGAAATATTTACTTAATTAGAATTGTGCAACCCTAACGATTATAATGAAAATGTTGTAAGAACTTGGAAAAAATTAAATTAACAATTAAAAAAATTAAATAATACGATACGCACGCTAATCTATGAGGCATCGTTATTCAGCATTCGATAGGTCATTTTAATGGAATGTTTATTTTTCGTAGATTATTTTACACTGTATATTTTTTTTTTAATTGTCGTTATAACATCATAATCTCAAAATCCTACCAGATGTCTACGCGCTATACTTGCTGTAGAAATTTGAAATATACGCGTAATTAGAAAATAATCACGAATGGAATTGAGTTTTGTAAAAAGAAACAAAGGTCCGTACAAAACTTAATGTCTTTGAATTTCAGATAAAATTCTCCAGTTCATAATCTCGATCTTCTTTATTTATTATTAACCACAAAATCATTTTATTTTCTTTTTTATTTCACTATTTATTATTCAAAAAACTCGAAGTCTTCGTATAATTAAACAACATCGGTTCGCTGAATGAACAATTAATTCAAGATTTTGCTTACGCTAATCTAAGACTATCGCGTATTTAAATTTATTTATGTGTTTTCTTCCTTTTACCTTTGTTTAAGTTATTTATTTTATTAATTCACTTGTTTTCATACTTATTTTTAAAACGCAGTCGCTGATTAGAATTAAAAGTGAAAGAAATGCAAAACAGTCATGTTTTGAATTGATTAAAATAAAAAATTTCATTTTTCTTTTTTTATCTGTAACATTGAAACAATTAATTCGTAAATCGTACAATGAAACAATGTTTAATACTAAGTTCGAAGAGAATATCAGAGAAAAAAAAAATCAAAATTGCACCTAACGAACAACACAAAGAATACAGATTCAAACTGAAAACAACATTTAATGAAGTTTTGTAAAGTCCGTCAAAGTGGGGAAAAATTGTCCCTTCGTGTTACATATAACACCATCTTCTCGTTCGTAAAATCAGTCTGTTATTTTTTTTTATTATAAAATCTAAATTCCGTAGATTCGTCTTTTCGTTAATATTTATTTTTTTCTTTCTCGTTTCTTTGTTTTTTTTCTTTTCTTTAATCTTTCGTTTAAAACTCAAAAGATAAAAGTCAGACAAAATCGAGATCCATACTAGAAATGCCGAACTCAAAAATTTGGGACTGAGTCCAAGCAGTGAACTATACTGAATTGAAAATGTTTGACAATCTGTTCAATTTTAATGCGCCTTCTTTTTTTCAGCATTTAATCGTGCACCGTCGATGCATGTTGTAATCTTTCAAGTTCCTCGAGCGATATCATATTCGTCTGTCCCAGTTCCGGTAGTTTTCCGGCACGAGCTTGTGCGAGTAATTCCGGACTGAACCATCGGGCGAGTTGATTTGAGGTCGGCGATAAATCACCGCCATTGTTGCCCATGAAGCCGAGACCTGGTGATGCCTGACGTCCCATTCCAATGTTCAATTGTTGTGGTCGAATCGTGCGACCATCTCCGAACATTTGTTCTGAAACAATTATTTGCATATTTTATTAATTAAACAAATTTTGCGATTACTTTATAATGTAAAATTAATGTAAAGACACATTTTAAATAATAAGTTCTACTTTAATATAATGATATTTATACTATATTAAAGCAAAGTTAAAAAAAGGTTATATAAGTTATATAATAAAAGTTAATAAGTCAAACCAGTAAATATTTATTTAAGTGAAAGTATGAAATAGTCAAAGCAGTATTATAAAAGGAAATAGATTTGGAAAATACTTTTGATATTGCAGGATTAATTGGAAATAAATGATCGCAAAGGATGGAAGATAAGACAGGATTTTACTCCTTTCTAGGACTATCGTTGCGAACAATCTGACTCTTTGTTACCTCACATTCTGTAAAATACGGTATCAAAGGACACATGTTATATTCATAATATCCCAAATATAAATCATTCAATTCAGAAATTCAAACATTGACAGTGAAAATTTAAAATTATAATAAAAGTAGAGATAAAACACGAAAATGAACCAAATTTACCTGTCTTCGACGAATTATAATTTTGACTACTGTTAAGTTTCGCATTAATCGTTGCGATACGCTGTTGCTGTTGTATTTGTTGATGTAAACTCGCAATATTGTGTTGCACTTGCGATTTCATTTGACTAATCATTTGATTGGCTCGCTGCTGCATCATTGTGTTCTGCGACACATTATATTGCGAAACACCTGAATGCTGCTGTTGTTGCTGTTGTTGTTGCTGCTGTTGCTGCTGCTGTTGTTGGGCCGATGAACTTCCGCCACTTAACGGAGGAACTAATCGTCTTGAGCGTTGTTGCTGTTGACTTGCATAAGGTCCGCAGCCCATTCGTTGAACTTGCGCTCCATAATCAACGACCATATTATTGTTACTGTACTGATTGAATTGACTGTTTGAGCCACCTTTCACAATTGGTCGACCTAATACAAAATAAAAAGTACATTATATATAATTATTACAAATACAGAAATATAATACTTTTGTTATATGAATACATTCGGAAAATTAAATCAAATGTAACGAAACGTAAACGACAAATTTCATTATACAATTTTGTAAGTAAAATTACATTTACATCTGCTTAGTAAATAATTACCTTTTCAAATCGATAGCTCCAATTAAAAAAGTCGTATCTCTAATTTTCTCCATTAAAATAACATTATACAAATTTGAGTTACGATTTACATTAAAATGGCAATCTGAATTACGACTATTTTAATTGAAGCCGTCGAATTAATGTATATTTTTCTCTTGTTATTAGTATTTTATATTATAAGAAGCAGTTTTTCATGCAGCTAAAAGTCAAACATAATCATGTATCTCAAATTTCAGTAATCAATTCTGCAAAGCCAATATTAGAAGAGTAGAATTAAAAAAAACATAGACGGAAAACACATGCAATTTGGACAGAATTTAAAAATCAAACGGAGAATAGAAAGAAAGAAATAATAGAAAGACAAGTAAGACAATATGACATATAGAGATGTATGTTTGTAAGTAAGCAAATAATGAAATAAAATAAAAAGTTGTGAGTTGTAAACCAGCCGTGTAACCAGGAGTAATATGATGTTACCGGAATGCTGTTTTACGGCAGGTTCGGGCCACGAACTCTGGCTTGTCTGATGTTGTTGCTGTTGCGACGGCGGCGGTGGCGGTTGCTGTTGTTGCGCTCGCATCGCCGCGTGCCGCGAAATAACTCCCTGTGACACTAACTGTACGCTCGTTGTCATTTGCATATGAGACGTCTGACTTGGGTTCACCATTTTTGATGGATCGCTGCTGCCTATAGTCACGACGTCTTACAATTATTTGACTTTTTATTCCAATTGGCAAATTACTTTTCAATCAACTAATAGCTCAAAGAATCTTCACTAATTTTTAACATTATTTGCCAATTTTATCAATTCTTTAATTCTACAGTTAAGCTCTGAATTATCTACGTTTAATTCAATAAATATTAAAACAAAAATAATTGTAAAACTTTTACAACAAATAATTATTATGTATTGCATTGTCAATAAAAGCAAAAATCATTTGTAATCTATTTTACGTTGATACACAAATAATAATAATTTGTCTTTTACAACTTACTATACATAAAAATAAAAAAATACATTAAATAAGTTGATTTAAATTTGATAATCGCTGCAATTAACTACTAGTGCAAAGTTTATAGAAAAATAATGCAAGTTATTTAAGAAAGTCAATAAAGTTATAGTCTATGAGCACATAATCTAAAATTAAGGAAAATCTACTTAAAAAAAAACAGAAGAATGATATAAAGCAAGCAGGCAGGCAGGCAGAAAAAGTAAAAAAAAAGGAAACAAAAAGAATAGAGAAGTTTTGTCATAGTGAAATGAAAGTGTGTTTCTTTTTATTATACAACTAAATATCATACGTGCAATCTATAAGCAAAGCGATAAAAATCTCGACTTAGTGAGAAGAACCGCAAGATGTAAAGCGTGCAGCAGTCGGTTGCGTGAGATACTCAGAGTATCAAAAGCATCATCGTATGAAACTACACGTATTACGCAGTAAAAGCGTCGAAAAATCAAAAAAAAAAAAAATATCATTATCACATAATTAAAGAAACCCAATACAAAGTATAAAAGTGAAAGGCAATCGCAAATTAAAAAAACAAAAGAAATACAAAAAAAAGGAAACAAAGAAGTAAGACGAAAGTGATAAAAGCAGTGTTATAAACAGGCCAAAAGCAAAACCAAGTGTCGTCTATTATTCCTCAAGAACAGTGCCATTTTCATCAATCTCGAGATTAATTTGATTTTGAAAGTTTGAGCAATCAAACTGCATCGTAACAATCTCGCACTCCTGCGACATCTCGAGTTCCACCAAATCGGTTGACTTGTGATTCTCGCACGGTATTTCCACCTCGGTATAATAATTTGCACGAGTAACACTTTCGTAAATAACATCGCCCGAGTTTTCCAGCGGATTATCTATTACAAGATCAGTATTATCGAGCTGACTTGATAACTGTTCGGAATCATCAAACAGAATCGAAAGATCGAGATTGACGTCGGAGTTGAGATCGTCTCGAATGCCCTCGATTATCCACGAGTCGTTGTTGATTTGTGAAATGGGCTTTGGCTCAGTCGAGATTTGTTTGTTGGAATTGAAAAATTGGGCTTTCAAGTCGTCGGAGGACGCGGAAGTAGCGACACTTGGTTCCAAATTGAAAGCAACATGCCGTTCGTTTGAATTGGATTTGAGTTGCGCACCCTCGGGTTCCTTATCGGCTGTCATCTTACGAAGCACAGAAGTCGGCGTGAACGTCAGCGGTGGCGGACTCAACGTTTGCTTTGACGCCGCGTTCACTGGACTAGAAGAAATTCGCTGGTGCACTTGTTGTTGCTGATGTTGCTGATGCTGCTGTTGATGTTGTTGTTGCTGGTGTTGCTGCTGTTGATGCTGCTGCTGATGTTCTTGTCTTTTACGATAACTTTCACGTTCCTCCATTCGTTTGATCGCATTCTGAATTATTGATTGGGTACGTTCGAGGTCACGTGATGATGGCACTGTACATTTAAACAAATAAGTGCAATTTAATATTTAATGAGTAATATGTAATAATAACATCGATTAATATTTTTGAGAATAAAAATATACCATTAATCATTGGCGTAGACATCTTTTGCTGTTGATAAAGCATTTGCTGATACAGATGGTCTTGTTGAGCTGGAATTCCAGGATGTGGACTATTTGTTCGCGGAGTAGCACCTCCATATACTTTAAGAATATTCATTAGAACTTCACGATGACGATGTTGCATTGCAGGATTCTAAAGACAATTATTGTTAAAATTTAATCATATTTATGAATTCTAATAATTTTCACTTTTAAAATAATTTATTAATGAAGTTTCATTTGATATATTTTGATTATTATATATACACAAAAAATTGTGTACCTCTTGAATTTGTTGTTTAATGTGTTGAATAGTAATTTCGCCTTGTTGTAAACCATAAATAATAGCCTTTGCTTCGGGTCTCTGCAGCAAATTTTCGTTTGCAAAATTCATATTCATCATTTGCACATCTGGTGGAATTGGCGGACTCATTCCCATCATACGCTGGGCTCCTCCGACCATCATTGATAACATTTCAGACTGCTGCTGTCGCTGCTTTTGTTGCTGTTGTTGCTAAAATAAGTTAAATACTTGTATTATTCAAAGAACATTGATATCTTATTTAAAATTAAAATCATTTAAAAATATAATTTGACTTATATTTTTTATTTAATTCTTTCTTGTTATACATTAATTTATATTTAATTCATACCTGTTGAATATGCAAAACTTTCATGAGATTTTCATGTTGCATTTGCGATTGATGAGGATGTTGCACCGGACCAAGAGGTCCAACATGATTAAATGTTGCATGAACTGGTTCGGTCGGTTGCGTCGCAGGTTGTTGATTTTTCAGATGCGGATTAAGAAACTGAAACAACAATGGAAAATTTACTCTTCATATCTTTTACTATATATATATATATGGTTAAAAGCGCGCCACGTCCATTCCGTGGTTTTTATTTTCTAATATTTTAAAACTATCAAAATTGGAGAAGATCAATTAAATTTCATTGTACCATTCAACGATACTTTATATCGAATATTCGATATTTAACTAACTTAACGATAAGGTTTAAAATGTATAATAGGATTATAATAGGGTTTATGGATTTATAATACGGTATATTATGTAATTATAACTTTACAATATAATGTATGTACCTGCATTAGAGTAACTGGTTGTTGCGGTTGTTTCTGTAAGCTGGATCCATTAGCTGCTGGTACAGCTTGTCCACCATTCACTTGAGCAAGCTTTAATTACAGAAAAGTATATATCATTTGTTTAAGTTTCTAACGAATATTTAACAAAATTAAATACGTTTGTTAATTAAAATAAAAAAGAGTATTTACAAGCTTTTTGAAAGCAGAAAGATCTTCATCGGTTTTAGTTTGTTTGTGAGAATCGTTAGTAGTCGGTGGCACGCCTCCGCGCATACGTGCTTCCAGTTCTTCCAAACTATGCATCACTTTACGTGAACCTGAAACAAATAATTTAATTACATTGTTTGATGAATTTTATCAACAGAAATGAATGAAATAATTTAAATCAATGAATACTGCAATTCTTACCGATGTCTTTCATCGCAGCATTATTTTTCATTAGCGAAGCGGCATTATGCATATTCTCGCCCTGTCCATTCTGCTGTGACTTATTGTTTCCACGTTGAAGCATTTCCAACAAATTGACGCCAGTTGTCGCAGTTGGCGCATTTTGACTGGATGTGTTTGCCGGTGAAATGGGAGCGAAGTATGCATTAGATTCAGTGACGGACGGGATTTGGATGTTTGGTTCAGCAATGTCATTAAGCAAGTTATTCAACAGTTCATCTTGAATGGAGCCTTTCATGTTTTCGTACTGCACCGGACTCTCGCGTTTAAACCATTGACTGAATCGAGATCCTGTCCCGTTGTTTGTATCAACTCCATTCTACATACATTTTAATTGTGTTATTATAACATCACAATAATTAAAACTTAAGATTAAAATGTGAATGCAAAATTTAAGATTGAAAATACATACGCTCAATAAACTGTGAACTCCGGGGATGTTTTCGGATTTAAGGAAGTCATCAAGGTTGAAATCGGGTGGATCATTATCCTGTTTCTTGCTGTTAGTTGAGTCAGCATTTTCACTACTGTTTAGATCAGTTAAAGTGCTTGTAGTTGTGTCGGAGCCTAACTTGTCTTTAGATGGCTGTTGTGAATCGTCCTCCTCTTTCTCATTTTTTTCGAAAATCGGCGAATGCGGCACTGCCGTTACATTCGACGATGATTCGGTCAATGATGGAGTACTGCGTCCCTTTGGCCCGCTTGAATTGTTCTCTAACATTTTTTCAGTTTCCCTATCCTTGTCCGAGTTACTTCGGAATGAATTTCTTTCGGAACGCTTTTTTCGTCGACTTGGCGATTGCTTTTTACCTACAAAAAATAATGCATAATCATTCATTTATTCATATCATTTCATTATATCAAATCATTCAAATATGAATTATTCTAATTAATCATCAAAGTAATGCAATTATTTGACATTGATAATGGCACCTTTGGCGTTATTTCCTCTCTCATCATTATCCTCAAATCCTTTTAACTCAATGGTGTCATGTTGCGAAGTTGGTCCAGAACTAAACCACTCGGGTTCTTCAGTCTCTTTCTCACTGTAGGTTCTGCGTCTGTCATTGTTGTTTGATGAATACTTTTTATTTTCGCACAACTTTTCGAGAAATTCACGACGCATGATACGTCGATCACGATCGTGACCCATGTCACGATCACGATCACGATCACGCTCACGATCGCGATCACGATCGCGTTCCCGAAAGTTGTCGCGATTGTCACGTCCGTCGCGTTGTCTATCGGCATTGAACCTGTAGGTGTACTCCGAACGGTCTTCCATTTTCTCCAACTCCTGGCGAATGTCCCACATGTCGCAGTTGAGAATACGACCACTGCCAATGCGATTACGTACGGGTGGCTCACGATGGCTTACCTATTATATTATTATTATTATTATTATTATATTTTGAATTATTTTAATTATATACTTTACTTTTATTTAGCATAATCGTTCATTATTGTTCAATATTAAGATTGTAGTTGTAAGAATGATTACTTCAGTCTTATTAATCGGGCTCTCGGATCGACGTGAGGGAGGTTGCGAGACGTTGACAAAGCATCCTGAATTGAAGCTTCGACGCTGCGGACTTAATACTATTCCGTCCTGTTCCTTCCGGATGCGCTCTCTCGGATCGCCGCTGCGACGTTTATTGTGATTTTCGGCGACTTGTTCTCCACCGCCTGTACGTCCCGTTTTCTCTTCATCTAGCGGCGTTTCGCTCCTCTTTCGATCAAAGTACCAACGTTCCGGATCCCACACGCCACGGGAACTGTTTATAACAAATATTTATTACACTCATTTGTATAAATTAAAATAAAATAAAAAAGAGTCATTCATGTTTCATATTCATAATTTCATTTTTATCTCAAATTATTTATTTGATACACTTTTAAGATTTGATTTCAAATAATTTGTAAATGAAGAAAAACACATACTTATTGTAGGCACTGTCTAAATAATCCGGTCTTCGTTTGGACAACGGTAGATTTTTGATTTCCATCAATTCATCCTGTAAATTAGAGGAAAACAAAGTTGATCAAAAATCAAACAAACTTATTTTAAATTTTGAATTGTACATCGAAAAAGTTAAAGACGATAACAATAACATTGTGACCAAACATTTACGAACCCGCGTGTATTGATACTGAGGCCTTGACCGACCAACTTCTATAATAGAAGTATCAGTCACCTCACCAGCAACCAGCATTGAAATGATCGCCTCATCACCTGCAAAATATATAAAATATATAAAATATATAAATAAATTAATTTAATTAAATTGCTACTTTTACAAAAATGCTACATTTCAATTACAACTTTCGTTTCATTTCGTGTCCATTCTTGTTCTTAATTTCAACATTTGTATGCCTTCTTATTAAAAATATTCTTAAACAATATTTTGTCTGCAAATATAAATGTAAAAGTAAATACATGCAAAAAATTGTCAAAAAGACAAACTTAAACAAATAAATTAAATTACTCACAAATACTAGCTTTTCGAGCAGTATTACTATTATTATTATTATTTTTATTACGACGATTCCATCGAGCCTTGTTCTTTTCGTGAAACTTGGTGTCCATAGCAGGCGAACCCGTTGGCCCCGAAAATCGTCGCAAACGACGTTGTCTCGGAGGCAACACTTTTTGTCTCCCGTTTTGCAGCTTCATTTTTATATCGCTCTCAAGTTTGTACTCAACTTGAAAAATGTCGCTTCAAAAATTTAACTAAACTCAATTTAACTTCGACCGTTCAAAGGCAACGCAGTTGTTTACAAACAGGTCGACGTGAAACAATAACACAATTAACACCGATCAATTTATTCAAACACAATTTTGAACTGAATTTATATAATGTACGAAAATTTAAGTTACACCGAAATGTTGATTCTTTGTTAAACAAAAATTTCTTACACAATTTTTTATTTTAATTTCTATAACTTTTACTGCAAAAAAAATTAAGTATCAACTTCTGTAATCACTTTATATGTAATAGTTGTAAGTATACAGATAAAAGAAATTACATTCAAACACTTGAATTTTATCAAAAATTTAAATATTCACGGGAATACAATTGAACGACTTGTTTCTTCCTTTTTTTTGTCTTTTTCTTTCTTTTGCTGTTATTTGGAAGAGTATAATAATTTTACTATACAAAATTTTACGATGGCGAAAAATTTTCACTGCTTTCAGTATATACCATTACTTATGCGACAACTCTCAGTTTTATACTGAATGAGAGACATAAAGTCGTTGCTCCGAGAAGCCGCGCTACACTTCAGAACAATACAATGTCATTGGTGGGTTCGTCAAATTATTTGATTCAGGCAAATTCGCAACTCGCAAATATGGCGCGTTTCAAATGATAAGCAATCATTTGCATTTTTATTTAATTTGTTTTGTTTTTTTTTTCAATTTCCTTTTTTAAAATAATATTAATAATAATTATTTGAAGGTTTTTAAAATCAACAAGACAGTCAATATTAAATTTTGAAACTTGAATTATTGATCATTTTCAAAATTCAATTATTCATTCAATTTATTTGTTTACTTTTCAAGATATGTAATCCCTTTGAAATTATTCATTTCAACTGCAAATTAAAACGTAATCACAATTCAGTTTACATTTAATTCGAAAATAATACACTAGTAACATAATAATACTACAGGAATCCAGAAATATAGAGTTGAAACAATACATGACGCATGAATTAAATTACATAATTGTTTAATAGTTAAATAGTTCCAAAATATTTATACAACTGAAGTTGTTTAAATTTCTTTATTGGAGCGTTGAACTGATTTAATTATGGTTATTATATTTAACATACAGAAGGAAATTGATAAATAAATAATAATTAATTATAAATTATGAACAAATTTATTTTCATGTGTATTAATTATTTATACTTAAAGTCGAATAAACTTAAATAATTGATTAAAATACTTCATACTTAAAAGTCTGATAATTTTGTAGATTTTGTAGATAAAATTTAAAAATAACATGATTACAAAAATACATTCACAATTGATAAGATTCTTCATTTTTATTCTACTTTTTAATTTCATTTTTTGATATAACTTTTTAAAGTTCAATTTAACAAAATGAAAACTACTCAAGAAATCTAAATGAATAAATCATTAATTAGTTATAACTGAAATATTTAACTTGAATATTTTTGTTTTTTATCTTCATTTTAAAAACTTATATTTTGTGTATTAGTCATTTTATGTTTACAATGTTTATAATATATTTTTAATTATTTATTACACAAATTAAAAAAATTATAAAACGAATTGCATCATACAATATTTGAAATCCCGTAGCTTCAAATTGCCTATTTCAAATTTCCCGCGTTCAGCGTCTATCGTCGTATTTAATAAATAACCGAGTTTATCGGTGAAATTTCCAATTGGTAGCACTATGTCAGTGGATTGATCATTGATCTAAACATAAAGTCAGCTCGTAATTTCACCATATTCCCTATGTAAAAGCTCAACTTACACATTTAACCTAACAAAAATTACAATCAAAAACAATCACGTCATATCAAATAACAATAAAGCGAAATGTCAACAAAAATAAATAAACAAAAGGATGAAATAAAACACTATCAATAACTAAAAAGTTAAAAAACAAAAAGCACTATAAACAAAGAAATATGATATTAACAAAAATGAAACTTGAATAAATGTCTGTGGCAAACGACAGATGATCGTTTTCAGCTGGAAAAGGAATCACGATGTGACACGAGAAATGTAAATAAAGGACAAACGCAAATGAAACGTGTTGTAAACGAAAAATGAATTCGAATAAATAAATGAAGTTTGAAATAAAAAAGGATCAAGATTACCTTCTTGTTGTTCTTCTTGATTTCGTTCTTTCATCTTCTTGGCTCCGACTTTGAAGAAGAATGGCATACCCTGTGGGCTCAGCTGGACGTAAATTTTGCTTCGCGTGAGAGCGATTTCACGTCTCTGAGCAGTGTTGATTTTTACGATTCTATTTAATAATAATAGTAATAATAATAATAATAACTAAAAACTCGAGAACCTCGATTGAACGTTATTCCTCTTCGACTGCTTACTTTGTGTATATTATCTTTATTCATTAAATATCACAGACGGTTTTTGTTGGGTTAGCGTTTTTTTTTCTTTTTTAATAAACTTAGTATCTTTCTTTTCTACGGCCTTTTTGTGTCTCTTGTTTTCTTTTTTTTTCGTCTAAAAAACTAGGGAGAAATCTCAATGTTGAGCCCAAAAGCTCGGAACAAAAACACGCGGAAGAAAACGAATGATGGTCGTTGACGGTTTTTTCGGAAAAACTCCGAGACACACTTTGAAGGGGGAATTAGGAGGAGGATAAGGAGAAGGATGGAGAGAGAGAGAGAGGGAGAAAAGAGAGTTTAGACTTACGAAGGGAGGTGTTTACGCGCGCGGCGTACGGGCGACGCGAATGCGACGTAATGGATTAACGCGAGCGCAGATCATCGCATTAATTGCGATTAAATACGATTGTGTGGAATTGCTGTTCAATTGTACACATAGAGTCACTAGTTTTCACTGCTAAGCAAAAATAGAAAATGGCGCACGTCGCCACCACACACACGACCCCCACCTTTTCTGTCGTTTTATGTGTTTCTTGCGCGACCGACAGACCAGCAAACTCCTGTAGACTATGTACAATGTACTTTTCACGACCTACGGCTACGCTTTCATACAGACTTGCCTTCCAACCAACGACGCGCCATCTGTTGAGATAATGCACAATTACATTCCGAACGCACCGAAATTTGAATTTAAAATTGTTGCATTTTTGATAATGTTAGTTAGTCAAATTATACAGTAGAACTTCGATTATAAACTCGGATAAAACGATTTTTTTCCAAATTTTCTTCTACTGAAGTCATCATTTTGACGTATCATTAATATAAAACATACAAGTTTCATCGATAATAAAACTCAACAATTGTTTAAAAAGCTCTAGATCTTTGCAATTATAGCATTGGAATATTAATAAAATTAATGTTTTTCATCTTTAATTGCTGTTAATTATGTTATTTCGTGTTATCCGAGATTTCGATTATCCGAGGTATGCTTGGTCCCGGCCATCTCTAATAATCGAGGTTCTACTGTATTTTTGAAAGAAAAAAGAAGAAATATTTTGATTTACACAAAATTTATAATGATTTATTTATGAAATATCTTGAATTGAATGATAAAAAAAGTAGTTTGGGTAATGTTTTGTGGATCATTGTGTTTGTAGTATAAGTGAATAACTGTGGAGTTTAATTTAATGCAATTGCTTTAAATATAGTAATTTGAATTTTAATGTTAAACTTACGAGTTTGAAATTTGAACTTAGATTAGTTATATAAATGTATAAAAACTGCAGACAGAACTTGTTTTATAATTTGTATTGTATAATTTATTCTTTGTAAAATCTTTCTTTTCATTGTACAATTAATAAGAAACTAGAAACACTATTCTTATTAGAAATAACATAAAATAATGTTTCACTAAGAAAAAACAAGTTACATATACATACATAATATCTCAGAGATGATTATTTTTTTATTTCATTGTAATTTTTCAAGAAAAATAAGCTCAAAAGTGTAAAACAACAAAACTTCTGCTTATCATTTTAAATCATCCCTTTTTCAATTATATACAGGCTCTCTATTCTTTCTATCCATACGGACAAGTTGTAAATTCTTTTATACTGATGCCATTGTGTTGAAACAATACAATGTACAACATTTTTCAGGTACCAGAAACCCATTTCAATTTTTGACTGTTAATTATTTTAAGATAAGAAAATATATAAATTATTAGTAAGTTTTTTCCCTTTCTTGTTCTAAGAATTGAGAAATGACTCAATTCATTAATTTGTTCCTTGATTTTTGAAAATAGTTTTGTAACGATTAAGAAGATCGGTGATAGATCTTCGACGGTTTGTTGGTTTGTCATCTTTGGATGGTTCCAGTACGATTTTTGGTACAGTTAATAACTTTGGTTCCACTTGCTCGGATTCTGTTATTGTTGGTACTTCTGGGATACTCAAATTTATTGAAGAACTGTTTTGTTGATTACAATTGAAGGTTGAAGATTGCGGCTCCTCGCCTATGATAGTCATAACAGCTGTTGAGTTTGCGTTTGGCTTTGACATTAATGATAAACTCAGTTTACCTGAAACTAATTATATTTCAAATTTAATTAAATTATATTAAATTGTCAATTATTTATTATATATTTTTTAAAATATATATAATTGCTTATTGTAGATGAATTTAATGTTTAAAGTTATAGAAAGTTTAGAAAAATTACGAAACAAAATACAACAAGATTTCTTACAATCATTCATCCTTTTTCTGGTTGAAAAAATCCTCGAGTATTTATTAATTATATCCTTATTAGAACGATTTAGCTTTCTAGTTTTATCTATTCGTTGCGTCATTGTAATATCGCTTCGAAATGATTGAATACTGTCATCAAGATTAACGCGCAGAAGTTGATTGTTTAAAGACAAATTTCCGGCACTGCTTATGGGCAAACTTGTCTCCGTCTTGTATTTAGAAAACAAGCTTACATGCGTATCTGCAAAGCAAAAAAATCAAACAATTATAAAACTCCAATTTATAATAATAAATACAATACAATTATCAAAAGCAACAAAAAACTGATTTACTGAAGACTGGCGTGAGATTGATTTTCTTCTGATGCTCGATTTTTTGTATGGACGACATTTGCTGTCCACGAATCGGCGAATAGAAGCTGTTATCAGTGCAAGGACTGCTCAAAAGGTCAATATTTGTTTGAATCTTTGGCTGCAGATTGTCACGCAATTCGAGGAAATTTTGTTGTTCAGATTGAAAGTATGGGTACATAGCATTCAAGTCCTCGGCGCTGACTTCCAACTGCTTGCACAACATATCAATTCCCGCAAAGTCAATTCTTTTTAAATGTTGACACAGTTGAATGGCAATTTTATAGAAAACTTTGAAGAAATTTAATAGCACTAATTGATCGTTTTCGTATAAACGTCGAGCTACAATCTGTAAATTAAATGAGTGTATTAGTACCATTAATTTCGTTTGTTAATACATTTTTTATATGTAAAGATTACAAGAATTTAATTTGTTTACTTGGGTTTCAGGATCCAACAAATGTAAAATGTTATCGACATCAATTTTTTGCAGAGTATTACCATTTAAAGTACACTGATCATCAATGATAGAACGTTTCATTGTTATTATTTTATTTAAATCAGAATCTATTTTTGCTACGTATTCAGACCCTTTTTTAACGTAATCAAGGTTCTTTATAATCGTTTTTTGCCACACTGAAACACAAAAGTTTCCTTAAACAAGAATAACAGCTAATTTTACTATATAATAGGATACAATAAAATTCAACAAATATAAATAACTAACATTCAACAACTTCATCGTTATTTTTATAATCAAGTAGTTTCTTCTTATCTTCCTGTACATTAATTGGAGCTTTTTCCACTACCTGCGCTAACTCTTGTGGTTTTTTGTTCAGCTGAATTTTAATTGCCTTCAGCTTTCCACTGAGCTCACTAAAAACAAAATTAACTTTTTAACAAAATTATCCTACTAACATATACATCTCAATCTATGCTTGTCTGTTTGTTACCTCATCATGCAAATACTATTGGCGCAATTTACTCCAAATTTTGACGGCATAGTGTGAACAGTTTAGATGGTCATAGGCTATATAAATGTGCGTTTATATAAAAAGTTAAAAAAAAATTTTTTTTACATTTTTTATCATCTCTATGACCATCCCTATGACCATCACTATGACCATCGCTATGACTATCTCTATGACCATCCTTATAAGCTGACCCTCATTTTCGCTTATGTTAAGGAAAGAATAATAATAATAATAAACAACAATAATAATAAAATTATAGAATTAATAATAAAAATAATGAATAATAATCATGATTCCTAATAAAGTTAGGACGATCATAGGGAAGGGGTCATAGGATTTACTATATTGTATTGTTTATACCTAATTATTTTATCGTAATATTTATGCAAATACATTACTCAGTTAATTTTTTTTCTATTTTTTTTTCTTCAAGATATTTGTCAACTGCTTCATCCGCTTGATTGATCCATACTTTTGCCATTTCACGAACTAATTTTTTATCAATATCCGGCGTTAAACTTGGAATAAAAACATAATTTTCAGCTGCAACAACAAAAGCATTAAACATTGTGTTCATATCCCAGTAAATGGGATATTTTTGAACCGTATTGAGAAAATTCGCAAAACCGTATAGAAGTGCAAAATCGAATTAAAATGTATTCCATCATTAGAAATTTGAAAAAGTTTTAACAAGTTTCGTTTAAAAACTTATAGAAATAAAGTTTTATCCAAACATTTTGAATACGATTTTGTGTTTCTATTCAGTTTTGCATTTTTTTCAATACGGTTTAAAAATTTCTCATTTACTGGGTGCTGATTGTAATTTTGATTTCCTTAATTCAGACAAATTGAAAAAATCAATATTATTGTTATAATAGTCACAACATTTATTTATTTTTTTTAAATATATTTATAATATTAATTTTTTTTCTTGAGAAATAATCGAAAGAATAACATTTTATTAATAAGATATTTTATTTTGTTAATTATAAAGTAATGGTGAAATGATCAATCATCTCAGTCGATTGATTTGTTTGAATCAATTTATGAAATTCAAAATACATATTCAAACGTTATATAAAATAAATAAATGAATTTCAGAGAACCATGGCTAAGACACATTCAGCGCAAAAAGCCCCTCGGACGCAGGGTTTTAACCGCAAATGTCACAGCATGAATCCGGAAAGATTGGCGGGCGATTTGAAGACCGGCAAGCACATATCTCGCGCACGTACGAAGGGCACCATCAAACGGCTACAGATGTATCGTTGTCAAAAGCCAAAGCGTGATCGAACCGGTAAAATTATTAGTCCTGCACCTTTTCAAGGCCGTCTGCCTTCTGGTACAATGTCGCGCGTGGAACCATCTCAAAGATGGTTTGGTAATTCTCGCGTGATATCACAAAATGCCTTACAAAAGTTCCAAGAAGAATTGAAAGCAGTGAAAAGCGATCCCTACAAAGTAATTATGAAACCGTCACAATTACCGGTTACATTATTACAACAAAAGGCTGCAAACGCGCGAGTACATATTTTGGAAACAGAGAGTTTTGACACTGTGTTTGGTCCGAAAAAGCAACGAAAGCGTCCAAATCTTTCAGTACTGTCTTATGACGAATTGCAAAAGACTGCCGAAGAAAAGGAACACATTTACGAGAAAGAGAAGGACACGAAAGATCACGATTTGGTGCGAGAAGATACGGGCGTGAAGGCTGCGCAAAGGGATTGGGTGATGGGTGCGGGTTTAAGCAAACGTATCTGGAACGAGTTGTACAAGGTGATTGATTCGTCTGATGTGGTTATTCAGGTATTGGATGCGAGAGATCCTCTGGGTACTCGGTCGCCACCGGTTGAGAAGTATCTTAAAGAGGAGAAACCGTACAAGCACTTGATTTTTGTGCTAAATAAGGTGGATCTGGTACCTGCTTGGGTGACTCAACGTTGGGTTGCAATTCTCAGTGCCGAGTATCCTACTATTGCGTTTCACGCGTCATTGACTCATCCGTTTGGTAAAGGTACTTTAATCAATCTGTTGCGACAGTTTGGTAAACTTCATCAGGACAAGAAGCAGATCAGCGTTGGTTTCATTGGTTATCCAAATACCGGCAAGAGTTCAATCATTAATGCACTGAATTCAAAGAAGGTCTGTAAAGTCGCGCCAATAGCTGGCGAGACGAAGGTTTGGCAATATATTAGCTTGATGCGACGAATTTATCTGATAGATTGTCCAGGAGTGGTGTATCCGTCAGATGAATCTGACACTGATAAGGTGCTAAAAGGAGTGGTTAGAGTGGAACTGGTGCAGGAGCCGGAGGATTATGTTGCGACGGTTTTGGAAAGAGTCAGACCGGAGTATATGCAGAAGACGTACAAAATTGAAAATTGGAAAGATCACATAGATTTTCTTGAGCAGCTTGCTCGAAGATATGGCAAGCTTCTGAAGAAGGGAGAACCCGATGTTACTCAGGTAGCTAAGATGGTACTAAATGATTGGCAGAGAGGAAAATTGCCGTACTACGTTCCACCGCCAGGTTTTGAAAAACCAAATAGTCAGAATGCGACTGAAGAGAAAGATGAAGCAGGACAGTCTGAGATCACACCAGAAGATACTGAAGGACAGGATGAAACTGCAACAACAAATCAGGAGACAGGCAAACTTTCTGTTGATGTTATTCAGGACTTCCGGAAAATTAGAGTTGCATTACCTTATGCTGGAGATGATATAAATCAAGAGGTTATCGTCAGTGAAGAGCTCAAACACAGAAAACGAAACGATAGTGTTGTTACGAGTTTTACAGATGTAACTCAGGAAGATGAAGAAGATGGTAAAAATGAAGAGGATGGTGAAGATGAAGTGGAAGAGACTGAACCAGTTGATGATAACAAAGACGAGAAAGCGGATAAATCGATGGATAACAGTGACGAGGAATTTGTCCCGCGGGAGGATGATTGTCTCTTCCAAAATGCTTACGATGTAGTTGAAAAGGAGTTTATTGATTCGAGCGAGGATGAGGAGGTTACGCACGTAAAGACAAGCAGCGGGGTGTTTACTGTCACGGATGCGAATGAAAGTTCAAAGAAAAAAAGAAAGTTGACAAGCAAACAGCGACGAGCTATGGAGGGTCTTGGCAAGAGAAAAAAGGTCGGCACCAACTTCTACGAAGTGACGAACGTGAAGAACAAAAATAAAAGTCGAAAAATACCGAAAGTCGGTAAAAAATAAACTTTCGCGAGATGGACGTTGGATTAAAATATTGTTGTGTAACATAATTTTATGTTTGTATTATAAAAATATCGTTTTAACATGCTTGTATTATATATTAACTTTTTTAATGTAAAATAAAGTAATATAGATTTTTCAAGAAAGTTTATAATTTATTTAATGTAATGAATAACTTTAATACAAAGCTTTTCAATTTAAAATGTATATAATGAATAAACATAATAAATTTATGACTGATTAATATTGTTGTCAGACAAGAAGATGAAAGGTATTAATATTACGTCGTCCTTTGAATATTCTCAATTATGTCGGAAAACAAATTGCAATTAATTAATATGAATGAATTGTATAAAATTGGCCTTATCGAAACATCATTAATTCTAAAGTTTTCTTTGGAAACGTTCATCAATTTGCTACCAATCTTTCATACTATAGACTACAAATTATTTTTTTAAAAAGCAGCTTAGTCATTCCATTGAATCGATTCTTTATTAAGCAGCCATTTTTTAAAGCAACTAAAACAAACAAACAATATTTATCATAAAAAATTGAAATTTGTGTTATGCATTTATTAGTATTTAGTAATATTAATTCATCATTTCAGCTGATTATTTATCAATGAAATCATTGGAGGGAAATTAGTCTGTAATCTGTATTATGATTATTGAATTTTCATGTTCAGCCATCTGTTACACCTTACATTCATGAACGATAAAAAATCTTGCACATTTGTGATTGTTCTAATCCATTCAATACATACGAAATTTTCGCATCCGTCTTGTTCACGCGTGCAAAGATAGATATTTGAATTCGTGATCGGTATTTTACCTATGTTGATCCAATCTAATCAAATTCTAATTGCAAACAAATGTGATTAGACTTGGACAAGTGAGACGTACTGTTAATATAAACCCGTCACGATCATTAAATAATTAATGTTTATTTCGGCATAAATACATTTAACAAACTTTTTTCATTCACTTTAAAATGTAGTAAAAAAATTACAAAGAAATCGAACTTTTTATTTAGTTCAGCGAAATTGTACTATAAATAACTAACTAGGTACAAAGTATTAAAACCATTTAATGAATTCATGGTAAAAAGTAAATTAAAAAAGGTTTGCAAAGTAATTTATAAAAAAGAAATACTATAAATCGAACGAGAAGTTATCTTTTTTATATAGATAAAACGTAGTTATTGAAAAAATCATTAAAAAACTGCATAACTGCAAGGCTAAATGCAATTATGTACTCACACACAGTTAATGAACTCTAGGAAAATAGCAAAATACAAATTTGTCAAGTACTTTTGAAACAACGAAAACACTTATCCATGAAAACGAATGATATTATTTGTGGAGCTCTTTATCAAAACTTTTTTCAATACCTAAAATTCTATCTTTGTCTAAAATCGTTATCATGCATTTTTTTATTTGACTTTTTTCCATCTAAATTTATATATTTTTTTAAAGTTATGTAATTACTTTAAAAACCATCAAATTAAAGAAACAAGTTTGCGACATTTTCGATAAATGTATACTTTTTCAATTTGAAGAGAATAGTTACAGCTTTAAACTTAGACGCTACGCAACGTGGAATGAAAAAGTTATTTATCCAGAAGGATTTGAACTTAGTTGTAATGTAAATTAAATTGTTTGTAACATCGGAGATAATGCGCATGGATCATTTCAGAGCAAGAAACAATTCTGGGTGGTGATGCAAAGAGACCCGTGCCAAGGAAGTTTGATAAAGTCCGTAAAAGCACAGTTCGACTTGCACACAGACATAAATTTTGCGCGACTTCTCTGGAGGTGTGCCATAGCTTTTATAAACAAAAGCAACGCTTATTTATCTGGAACATTAATTGCTCTAATGCACAAATCTGATTCGTACTTTTTGAATTGTACAAAATTTATGTCGTCATATTTTTGTGTGTGTTTATTTTGTGATAGATTAATGCTTACATTTTGCAAAATATTCAATTATTTAATTTTTATTTGTAATAAAATTGATTAAAATATTACCAAAAATCATTCAAACATGGTTAAATAGTATTTATTTTGTAGCATTTTTTAGAATGAAATTATTCAAATGATATTGGAAGCATACGATATAAGGATGAGTAGATAAAGAGTACGAACAGATGGATTACAATTTAAATAACCTACACATCTTTTTTGCATAATTTATTCATTAAATAACCAAATTACATAATATTTTAAATATTAATATTTTTTCTAATTTCAGTACTAATAATTCAACAAGATTATGGATTAAATATGTCTTTCGTTGTGCATTCGAAATTATTAAGCCACCTTAATTGAACTTTCGTAGCGTAATTTATAATTTACAACATCCACTGGTTCTCATTTTAAAATTAAATACTTTTTTTTCATACAACTTTTTTTCTTTCAATGTTTAATTTTTCAACACATTTATTTTTCTATTAAAAATACCTTTTTGATTCTTAGTTATTTTTCGTTTAATTAATCAAGTTACACACTTGGGTATTCTCGATGCAATTTTTACTTAAAAAAAAATTATTGTTTGATTGAAGTCAGCAACTTGAATCGAACGACCGCGTTATTGATGTCATCGACGAGTGAATGTGTAAGCTTCCTCGTTTCTTGGACTCAGAGTTACAGATAGTCTCAGATGGCTTAGTTTTCGCTATTAAAGTTGGAGTTTTTTCAGTCATGCTTTTGCCAGTTTTCTCATTGTCGATCGATTTAGCACTAGAAAATAATGAATCTGAGTTTATTACTTTTATACGCTTTAAAAGAGCAAATGGTATATTATTGGAGCTTTATATATTTTGAAAATGATGCACTGATTTTCTCAATGCACAATGAATAATTAATTCTATATTTAAATTCACGTTGTTTTATTCAAATGTTAATTACTTTTGATTATGAAAAAATATGAATGCAAAAAAATTTGATTTAAAAAAAAGTAAAATATGGAAATTTCTGGTTATTACAGAGGCATTATATTTGATTGTATAATCCCAAAAAAGCAATTTCAGTTATTTTTGACTGTAAAAAAGTGTTATCAAGTTGATTGAACGTGTCAATAAGATTAATTAATAGCTCTTTATATGCAGCTAAAAAAGTATTAAAAATGATTAATTTATTTGAATTATGTTATTAATTTGTGGATAACTTTATTATTACAGATTATTTTGCTTTTTATAGATTTGTAGGTATTTTTTGTATAATTTAATCCAGTAAACGAAAATACATTTTAATCAATTTAAATCATCTGACTTAACAATTTTGTTTGTGTGCAATTTACAATTTACAAGGACTTTTTTAATTTCATTAAATGTGTAATCACTGATCATCCAATATCGACCAATAAGAAATCCGCTTTACGTTAAAAATGAATTTTAATTTAATTGTATTTAATTGTAAAAATTCAATATAATATTACATCGTCAATATAAACAATTTCGAACAATTCAGTGCAATTAATGTACAATTTATTTTTGGACTAGAACTAATTTCTTATTGAATAATAATTGAAAGAAAACGTGTTTAAATTGTGTGTATTTTTTATTTTACAGTTTCAATATTGAACTTCAAATTATTTTTCATTTACTGAGAATTACTTTATTGAACCATTTTTTCAATATATAAGAGAAAACTTTGCAAAAACATAGTTATTTTTACATCTATAAAAACAATTTCTAATCGCATTCATTTACGCGCTTTTTATATACACTAAGCAAATAAAACAATCACAAAAAGCGTTGACAACTATAAAGCCAAATTACAATGGCAGAAGGAAGTGGCGACGGCTTCTTCAAAGCAATCATCGTAATTTACTTTTGCAGCGATAAATTTGACGATAAAACAAATTTCCACAACTGAATCATCATAATCCAATTAGTTGAACAAAAAGGGAGGTAGAGAAGACAACGGAATCATAAAATATGCAGATCAAACAGTTGGACAAATTTGATTGAAACGAAGAAACTAGCGGGTGATTCTGCAGTGGTAATTTCACTTCAAACAGATTTACGGCGGTTTTATTTCTGCATTTTTCGACGCATATAACACCTTGCACAAAATATCTTTCTCTTCTTGGCTCGTTCGGCAATTAGTCGAATTCGCTAAGTATTATCGTCGAGAAATAGTTGTTCCAATCACGCAATTTCGCGACTAAATTAGATGTAGATGTAAGAAGTCGGAGGGATAATCACGCTTAAAACCCTGCGAACTGCTCTCTCAATTCGTAGTATCTTGAGCGTTAAGCTTCTTAGATAGGTGTAGGGCGCGAGCTAGTTCCAACAAGATAATCCAGTAATTTGAAAATCTTATGGTACAGCAAAAGTGTTATTTTCTTGTATTTGTCTCTCTCGACATCTTCCTTCAGTCTCACTTTTGAATTTGTCATACTCCCCCTTATCTTACGCGATTTCGTCGACTTAATCTGCAACTGAACGACTTATTTCAAGTGTTTCTTTAAGACGTTCGTATTACGAGTCGCTGCGGTGAACAGACAAATTGAGCTTGCTTCGGAGACTTACTTGGCTCGGCTCATAGTAGCACATTGTGGCTTCTGCAACGCGATATCCAATCACTGCTCTGCTTTCTCTATTCAAGTTCTGATTATATAATATTTATTAGAATGTGGTCAAACGATTCTTTAAATCTTGATCATTTATTTTGCAATTTATTTTTATTATGAGTGTAAATTATGAAAAATGAGGTGCATACTTTTTGCATTCTGCTATTTAATTACAGATCGTTCATTAAAAATATATGATCAGATTATATTTTGGTATAAATATTTTTTTCATAAGTTTAAATATCATAAAGTTATATAAAATTGTTAGTTCATGTTTAATGGTTATGTAAAATAGATCTTTTAATTATTTTTTAACTAACAAAGTTTAATGCAACCAGTTTTAAAATAACAAAGCGGATTTTTGTGAAAAAATCGTTGTTCTTAATGTATATAAATGGCATAAAAAATATTTGAACGATTCAAAAAATTTAATTTCCAAAATATTATTAATAAAATGTTAAGCGTTGTATGAATGAGTATTGAATGAAATCAAATTTTATGTTAATTAAAAACAATAATATTAATATTTTATTTTAATAAAGTTCGATTTATGGCTGTAATATAAAAATAAACCACAAGAGGATATTTTTATTTTTGCTGTTAAAACAAAATTTGTTGTCTCTTCTTTTATAAATATTTAAACGTGTATGAAAAAATAGAATATTGTGCGTTTTACATTTTTTATTAAACTTTTATAGACTTAAATAAAATGTAGGCAAATTAATATTGCGAAGTGCAATTTTGTATACATTTCTTATTCATAAACGACTTTATTTAGAAAGTATTCATTAATGAAAAAATAACCATCGTCGCTTAAGAGGATGGCACAGTCATTATCCACCAGATTTAGTGTTACTTTGATTTATATAATTATTACTTTTTATAATTGAATTTCATGAGATAGTCGGTGTTTATATTGAATGGGAGAATTAAACTGTGAAAGAAAATTTTAATTTTTTACATGCAGTATTGAAAAAACGTGAACAAATAAAAATAGAAATCTGCGTTATCATTTTTTTTTGTTCATGTTTTTTGCTTATTCTATACCACGAGAAATTATTTCGTATAGATGAAAATGTTCTCCCATTATTCCAGAACACCGAGTTCCAACACATATTTTAATTTAAATCATAATATTTGTGTAAATCAAAAAGACACTAACTCCATCCTCTTAAAACATTTTATTACTTTCATGCTTTTAAATGGAACAATTAAAAATATATGAATTTGTAGGATTAACATAGAATAAATATAAAAAACATCAAATTAAAAAAAAATAGCGCCAAAAGATTAAATTCAATATATGCTTCACTTTGTAATACAAAAAACATTGCACAAAATGCTATATCATTATAAATGACAATTAAAAATTCTATTGAATTGAGGTCAATTGAATTTGACGTTTTACAAATGTGTTTCCTCATGTAAATCGTTTCATAAACTAGAATTTGTATAAATTTTAAGAATCGAAATCGTGCTTTGGCAATCCGCTTATCATGCTTTGCCTTAAAAGGGTAGTAAACATCAAAAACTCGGCTATTGATTTCCCAGACAAATTTTACGTGCGACACTTTTTTTTATATCTTTTTACAATGTTGCATTTGTATGTACAAAGGATTTTTTGTTAGTTTTTTATCGATATTATGTACTTCGCAATTATACTCTTTTTTAAAGCAATGTTATTGAAATTGGAAATGCTGTTACTCTGTCACTATTACCAACTATTACGACAATTGACATCCTATATTATAAAGCGTTTTTATAAGGTGTTGGAAACATTCGAGAATCTTTTTTTCATGCTTTTTTATCCATCATTTGAGCATTACTAAGTGGTATATTGATATTGTATAATCGAACTGGACTGATTTCAAATAAAACTGATGTTAAGTCGTACGTCACTGCCTTCGTGCATTGCATAATTAAAAATCCGTTGACGAAATTGTTGGTTGAACTAAAAAGCCAAGTTTTTGTTTTTCATGAAACTCGAAAGACAAATTAGCAATCGCAGAAATCATTGTGTTTGTTAATCTTGTAAAAGAAATGATATTTTTGACGTAATTTATTAAGCTTGAATAATTTATGTTATTACAAATATTTAAATACATTGCAGAAGTAAATTTGATGTATACGCGGTTTATATTTTAACAGAATAAAAATGTACTGAAATATTCATATAAAATAAAAACAGGAACCAATTTTAATATATAAATATGTAGATTCAAAGTTTAATATGAACATTCGAATGTTATAATTTTGCTTGCTTTTCTCAATTTTTCTGGATTATCAATTATTTATAGTCAATGTTCATTCAAAAACTCTACTTTAGGCAGTATATCTACAAACGTCCAATTAAAAAGTTTTACTTTGAATAGTACTTTTTTAAAAACATCAAATTTATATATATCAAATTTCTGTTGAATTGAAAATGCTTTTTTTTTGTTTTGATAATCATGCATTTCTAAATCACTTTTTGATTCGCGTCTCCTTCCGGGTGCATTTTACGTAAAGCCCCTGTCTGAGATTGACGTAACCTGGTGACAGAGTTACCCAAGTTATGGTGTTTCGTTATCGTGGACAATGATACGACGAAGTTGCGTGGCCAATCGTCGTCGTCATTAATGAAATGTGTTATTTGAACGAGTATAAAAGTAGTTGGTTATTCTGTCTTAAACTCGTTGTCTTTTGGTGTTCGTGATTAGTGGGTGGTTAGTTTGCACGAGCAAAACGATGCAGACGCAATTCTGCCGCTTTGACGCGACATTTTCGTTGCGGTTACTTTGTTTGGTGGCATTTGCAGCGGTGCAATGTTTTGCGAGGCCGGCTTCATACGATGATTACGTCGGCTTGGAAAATGACGTTGTTTCAGTTGGTTCTTTACGACGAGAAGTGCGCCAACCGGCTCCAGCCAATTTTCGACTCGATTCGGATTTGCATGTAGCCGGAAATGAACCTCGCAAACAAAATAAAAAAGTTATTAAAAATTCTAAAGGTAATTTTCACTGATCGATTTTTTCATTTGATATCGATATCAAATGTATCTTCTTTTTTTAATTTTAAATTCTGTTGCAATTTGATTTAGAAACAAGCATTTTAATTTACATTTTTTATTCATGGTTTGATTTATTAGCAAAAATATGGATCAAATGAGTGCCATAATAGATTTTCCATTTACAGTTTTATTATGAAAATTGACAGTTGATTGTATATTCATCACTTAAAAATTTTGTTCAAGAAAAATATTTATTGACATAATCTCTATTGTAATGAGAATTATTAGAACCTGCAAATGTCGATAAAACATTACATTTTCCGATAATGTACAACATAGAAATAACTTCGATAAATTTTCTCTCGCGTGAAATATCGTTTAAGCAATAAATTATAATTTGAAATAATGTTGAAGTAATGAAGTAATTGGCTTTTATTTTTAATATATGTTGAGAATGAATTTAAATGATTTGTCAGAAAATGAAGAAAATTTTAAAGAAATGTTTCGATTGATTTTGTAAAATGACTTTTTTTTTCTAAAAAGCTGAAAACGAGATTTGGAGTAAATTTGTTTCTGCGTAATTGCAAAAGTAGATGAACAACAGAAAAAGGTCTATGAGACTCATGAAATAGGCCGAGTTTTTATAATTAAAACATATAAACTCGAGTGGCAACCGAATAACGTCTCTAAAATGAGACTAACATTTGTGTGCCGTATTATCTAAAAGTACACCCTGCGTGCATAAATACGTATGCACGAGCACTTCTGTGCATTTTTATCATTCTTTTCTCTTCATAATGAGCTGCGGAAATGTAAAAATTACCAACAATAATCCCCTCAATATATTGTTCGAAATGCCAAGAGAAGAGCATTGAGGGGGACTAAGTATCACGAAACAAAACCACAATCACATAAATTGCAAAAACAGAATTTTCTACGCGCGTACACACCGTCGCTTTAATTGGAAAATAACAAAAAAAATTAAGCCTTTTTTCGGTTTTAATAAAAAGTCAATGGACAAATTTACTTAAATTTTCATTTTTTCCTTACACAATAGTTTTTTCAAATGACACTGAGGCAAATATTATAATAAAAATTACTATTATTCATTGAGAAAGTGTTGTATATCAGTATTTTTTAACAAATTACTATAAAATTATTATATTGTGTTAATATATTTTGTTTGACATATAATAGTAAATTGTGTAATAATTTGACACAATTTTTATTATATTTCATAGCTATTTTTTACATGTGGTCTATATATTAACAAAATTTATTTTTTTATTTTATTTCTTAACATAAATATTGTTAAAGATTTTTTGTTAATAAATGTATTTTATCTAAATTCTATTTTTCTTGAATTAAAAAAAGTTGCTAGGTCCAGAGAATTGAACCCGAGCCTCCTAAGTACTAGCCCACCATCTTGTCTACTCGGCTATTTCCAGGTTTGATGTACAACTCGTATTGGAAAATACACTCATCACTACAACTAAAAAGTATAAGTATATAACTCGAAAATAGTCGAGTGGACAAGGTAGTGGACTACCAACTTTGAGTCTCGGGTTCAATTCTCTCGACACTCGCAAACATTTTTTAAGTCAAGCAAAATAGAATTTTTATTTATGTGTGGACCATATTCAAAAAATTGCTATAAAATATAATAAAAATTGTAACAAATTATTATAAAATTTACTACTATGTGTACACTAAGAAAACTCATAGAGTAGAATTTATTAGCATTCTAATAAAATTGGGATACTCTTGCTCAGATTTTAAATAATATAATTTATTTTATCTCTTTCATTAACATCTATACTAAATTTATTAGGCAGAATCATAAATTTAGTATAGATGTTAATGAAAAAGATAAAATTAATTATATTATTTAAAATGTGAGCAAGAACATTTTAAATAATATAATTAATTTTATCTTTTTCATTAACATCTATACTAAATTTATGATTCTGCCTA
>JABFPJ010000517.1:0-39270 GCA_022817425.1 Gryon sp. ZL-2020 | reverse complement strand
TATATATATTCTAAATTAACTGAATACAACATAGTTTCTTTATTTTAAACTTAAACACACAAACATACATTAAGTCATACAGTGAACCTTCCTTTTGCTTTTCTCTGGGAAATTACAAAGTGGTTCAACATTTGTTGCTCTGGATTAGGGAAACCCAGAAAACCTAACCAAACCACAAAATTCAATTATTTACAATTTTGATTCTTATTCTAATCCAAGTCCACTTCTTAGTTCCTTAAACTTTGGCGCTGGTAACGGTTTTGTGAGTATATCACCTAATTGTGAACCTGTGGGAATATAGTTTAACTTAATTATATTCTTTTCTACTTGCTCTCTGGAAAAATGATACTTTATATCAATATGTTTAGTTCTTTTATGGTTAGTTGGATTATTGGCAATGCTAATACATCCATTATTGTCTTCAAATATTATGATGGGATTTTCAAAGCTTATATTTATTCCATTTAGCAATGATTTTATCCAGAGAGCCTCTCTAACTGCTTCAAAAAGAGCCATATATTCGGCTTCAGTAGACGAAGCAGCAACTGATAGTTGTCGTTTAGTACTCCAAGTTACTGTACAATTACTGAATAATTTGAACACATAACCTGTAGTACTTTTTCTATCGTTTCAGTCTTTCCCGCCCCAATCTGAGTCAACATAACCACTTAAGATATTTGTGTAATCAACCCTTTTATAAACCAATTTCAGATCAATTGTTCCTTTTAAGTATCTTAGAACTCTTTTGAGACATTGCCATAGTTCTTTGTTATTTTTGTTCAGATATCTACTTAAGATGTTAATTGCTGTACTTAGATCAGGTCGTGTGCATATCATTACATACATTAAACATCCAACAATGTTCCTACAAGGTGTATCATAATATTCGTCGGAATTCAAAGCTACATAATTTAAATTCGTTTCGAATGGTGTATTGACTGGATTTCAATCAGACATATTAAATTTGTTCAAGATTGTTTTTATATATGAACTTTGATCCAATGAAATTTGATCTTTATTTCGTGTAACTCTGATTCCAACAAATAATTTGATCTCACCTAAATCGACCATAGAAAATTTATTCATCAAGTAATTTTTAAAATCATTCATCATTTCAATATTTGCTGTAACAATAACAAGATCATCTACATAAAGAACGACATAAATATTCCTTAATACATCCCCATTGTCTAAAATGTAAATACAGCGATCAACTTCTAAATTTTTAAATCCTTTTTCTTTTAAAACCTTTTCAAAGGTTTCAAACCAACATCGAGCCGCTTGTTTCAGTCCGTATATTGCTTTGTTTAATTTACACACTTCATTACTTTTACTGGCAACTCCTTCTGGAACTTTCATGTATATATCTTCTTTCAAGATTCCATTTAGAAAGGCAGTTTTTACATCCATGTGATGAACAAGTAAATCGAACTGATTTGCAAAGGCTAAAATTAGTCTAAAACTTGAAATTCTCGCAACTGGAGCGAATGTTTCATCATAATCGACAAGATATTCTTGGCTAAAACCGCGAGCAACTAAACGAGCTTTACATTTAATCGGATTTCCAAATTCGTCATGTTTGATCGCGAAGACCCATTTGCAGTCTACAATATTTACATTATTTGGTTTTGAAACGAGTGTCCATGTATTATTTGATATTAAAGAGTTAATTTCTTCATTTATTGCTTTTTGTCATTGATCTTTGTCTTTTCTGTTTTCGATTTCATCAAATGATTTAGGAATATCATTCGTAATTGACTGATTATATAAAATATTCGCAAAATTATCCTCATTGTAATTAATTGGGAATTTAAATTTATTTCTTTCGCTTCTTCTTGGTTCGGGAATTATTTGTCTTTTGCGAGAGGAAGTTTCAGTACGCGCCAAAGAATCAACTGCTTCACTATAGTCTTTTTTAATGAATCATCTATCCTGTGATTCTGTGTAGTGTCTTCTGATCTTTGAAAATCAGACTAATGAGACCCAGCTGCTTTATTCATAGCTTCATTTTCCCAGTTTCCATCAGATTGGATAACCGGCCTTGAAGTCATGAAATTGGTCTCATCAACAATGACATCTCTTACCACTACACATTTACCAGTTTCCACACGCCACACTCTATAGCCGTTTGGTTCATACCCGACCATGATACCTTTCCATGACTTCTCGTCAATTTTATCATGTTTGGCCTTGTCATGTACGTAAACTGTTGAACCAAACACTCTCAAGTACTTTATTCGTGGCTTCTTATCATGCCACAACTCAAACGGTGTCTTTGCATCAATGATAGCCCTTGTTGGCGTCAAATTTATCAAGTGTGTAGCAGTAAGTACAGCTTCACCCCAGAAACATTTGTCCAACTTAGCAGCGGCTATCATTGCACGTGCTTTCTCAACAATAGTTCTGTTCATTCGTTCTGATACACCGTTAAGTTGCGGGGTGTGTGGAATCGTTAAGTGAAAGCTGATTCCCTTTTCGGAACAAAAATTCCTCATTTCGCCTGAAATGAGGCATTTTCCATTGGCACATGATCCTTATTTGATGAAACCATAAACGCGAAACATCTATCTGTAATTGGAGTTTGCACTTTTTCAACGACCTGCACTGTACGATTTTGCACTATGTTAGCACCTTTATTACATGCATTTTGATTTTGTATCATTCTTTTATAATGATAACAATTATTCTTTAAATGTCCAATTTGAAATGTTTTATAATTTATAACGGAAATAAATTCTAACAACACAGTTTGCTTAAATTTTATGCAAATTTTCTGAAAACGGTTTGCATAAAATTTGCATGAAATTTGAGCAATGCTGAGTCCGCATTTTTATGCAAATTAAATTCAAACCAATGTTTTCATTTAAAAAGAAAATTTGATAACTATAAAATTTGGTTTAAAAATAGTTATTATAATACTTAAAAAATGTTTGTTGTTACTGAAATGTATGGTTTGTATCAATTCCACAAAAATTTTGCATCTAAATTTAATATAAATAACTTAGACAAAATTTGCTTAATTTCCATGCAAAAATGCGGACACAGCCTTACACAAATTCCGTGCAAACCGTATCAATTATTCTTGTGTTATTAGGGAATACTAACTTATAAACTTAAACTTTTTATTAAAGTTCTAACCAATAAAAAGCTAATAATAACAATAATTTTTGAATGTTTAAATAAGTGGTAACAAAGTTTTGCTGATATTAAAAATTATTTAGCCATGTTTAATTAGAAAATTTAAATTTGTTTGACACGTCAAGATGACCATATTATCAAAAACTTGGCAAAACTTACGATATTTAAAATCATTAATCGCGATGCAGTCATTGCCTTACCCAAACAGAAATTGACGAATAGCTAAGCACTGGCACTGTATTTTACCACTGGTCTACGATGCCTTCTAAATTGGGCCTGGGGTGGAAATTAAAGAGTTTTGACAATGACGTAATAGCTTATTTTAACTTTTTTAGTATTGCAATACATTTAACACTTAATGTAAAGAAAATAACTTTAATAATTAATATTCATCTTATACAGTTTTTAGACATTGAAATTTTATTTCAAACACATTTTAAATATGAGCAAGTACTGTGCCAGTATTCTGCCAACGAATGTTATTCATCCATAGACAACCGTTGGCCCTACCATCGGGACAGTATATTTATTGCGGCAAATATGTATCGAGACACTACATTTGGTCAAGAATTGTTTGACAGTATTGTGCCAGACTTTAGCCATTTGTCACCACTGGCTTAATACCAACATTTCTTTTTGGGTTGTTAGTTTTCATTTTAATTATAAGTATTCATTTATCATATTTCAATTTAATCAAAGTAATGTTAAACATTACTTTATTATTTAAATACATCAAAATCGGAGCTTGTGATGTATTTTGATCGGCGCTTTTGATTTATTTTTGTGGCGCATATGATGTATTTTCATCGGCGCTTTTGATTTAAAGATTAGTTCAAATAGGCGCTTATGATAATTACCGGGATATAGTATGGATGTAATCTGGATACTTTGCCAGACTATATCCAGAATAATTTTTCCACGCGGAAAGTAACATGGTCAAGTACATTAGCTTAGTTTACTTTATAATTTTTTCTTTAAAAAATTACCAACTTTTTACTACCAATTCAGCTCCTTGACGCTCTGCCAATAAAAATTTTAATTATTACAATTAATCTAAAGAATGATGTTATACGTAATTCTTCACTGATGCCATTTTTCAATACTAAAATATACTTATGTTTTGTTTTCTATATCACAGATTCTTTTTCATTTTTAGTAAAATAAGTACATTATCTAAGTAAACTAAGCTATTTTACTTTAATTGGAATTTTTTTTATTTTTGTTTTTCAATGTTTCGATTTTTTTGTTTTTCGTATTTACAATAGCTTTCCATACGATTCTCATAAGCTTCCCATAAGCTTTCCATGTTCTTTCTATGGGAGGATTCCAAAAACACATATTTAGTCTTATCTATAGCCCAAAAACATATAAAATCAAATATTTTGATTTTAACTGTTCATACTTTTATTTCAGACTTTTTTATTTCAGACTGTGTCAGACTGTACAAAAATAAATATACAAAAAATTTAAGAAAGGTTTATTTACTATTATTTATTTATTTAAAGGTCAGTAATTTGTGTTGTGTATCTGTATTTTCTTTTTCATTTGGTTTGACCGTAACCAATTATGAATTAATTAAGATGGACTTTAAAAATGAATTTTTTTAATTTTGTGTGTTTTTGAGCTTTCCCATAAAATATATTTTTTATCAATGTGTGTTTTTGGGCTACAGTCCTTTCTATATATTATGTTACGTATTTGCATATAATATAAGACGATAAAGACGCTTCTTTCCTAATTCTCGCAAAAATAGTGATTTTTGGATGTTGATATCTCACGGATGGACCAATTTGAAATTTGTATTTTTTTAACTTCTTCAGGTCACTGATAAAAATAATATTATATCAATAAGAAATTCTAATTTTATTGTTTTTTTTGCTGTTTTTGTATGTTGAAAATTGCCATTCGTTTGTATCTGAAAAGAGACACGGTAATTCTAACCTCACCCCAAATAATTGTTTAGCCTCGTTTTTTAAGTGAATCTAGCCAGATTTAACTGGTCTCTGTCCAGAGCTTGGATAGAACAACTAACTAGATTTTAGTTAGTAACGCCACGCTCTGTACTCCTAGTTTCTAGCCAGATAAAACTATTTTTATATAATTTATATAAAAAAATTTATTTATTAAATTTTGTTTGTTAATATTTGTTCTTTTAGTCACATTTTATGAGTTATTTAATATTTTTGTCTATTTAAAGCTCACATAAATTAAGTTACTTATTTTGGGAATTGAACTCTCGTCCTGCTTTTCACTAGTATAATCTGGTCACTTTATCCACTAGACCACGAGCCTCGTTGAAAACAGCAATTCTAATAAAGGATTAATAATAAGACTCCAGAGACCAGTTAAACTTGGCTAGATCCAAGCTAGAAACTGGCCAGAATTTACTTTTGATTGACAAGCAGTATTTTTTGATTACTCATGTTAAAACATATATAATTGTTACATTAAATAATTCATTTAAAATCATTAACAATAAAACTTTTCTTTTTAATATAAAAGGAAAATTTTATTTTAACTGTAATATAATTACATAACTATTTATTTCTGTTGTTAAAATAAATAATGGAAAAAAATTGTGCTCACATTATATAACCCAACGCAAACTTATTGCTTACATATTAAAAACATCTTTCAAAATTGTATAAATAAATATTTCAGGATAATGTTAAAGTAACTAGTTAGATTGTGAACCGTTTTTCATGTTGAAATCGAGAATAGATTTTAGTAGCACAAAATTGGCCTAGTTTAACTGACCAATATCTAGGTAGTTACTACTCAGTTTCACGTAATTAAATAAAGTACCTTGATTAGTGGAAATACAACAGTTTGTATGCAAGAGTTCTGTTTCAGTATAATCATCATGTAGTTTAAATAGAAAAGTCCATTTTTTGAAATAAAATGCATTAGTAAAGTCGTTTCAAGGACTAGCTAGTAACTGACTAGTACCACTGACAATAGTATTTTCAGTTCTAAAACTGGCAAGTATCTGCACAGTAATACCTAATCTAGTAAATCTGGTCAAAGTCTAACTAGAATCTAGTTTGAACTAGTCAAATTCTAGGCAATTTTTTTCTTGGGACAAAAACAATCGTTTTTTGTACTTGGCGAGAGACACTACAGTGTCTCTTGATATATTCATCGAATGTTGCGACAATGGTTTGTTGAAATATAGTTGATTGAAACGAAAGGACTGCCTGAAAGATAAGCAGTTTAATGGGATTTGTCCCTTGTGAATACACGAAGCTTTTTTCGCAAATTTCTATGAAGCGGATTTCTGATTAAATGCACTCAGTTTGGTTTCTTTTTATTTAGTATTTATTAAGCATGCTTTTTAAATGGCAATACAATTTACGCAAGTACAAAAAATATGAAAAAATAATTTCGCTGCTTCTAACAGTATAAATAAACTTTTCAGCAACCTAAGCAAATGGCTCGTTTCATCAATCACCTGTTCTTCAGTTTGGAGCCAGTTTTACATGCTAGAAGAACATTATATAAAATTTAAAACAAAAAATATTTTTTTATTCATAAATATTATATTAATTTAGTATTTATTGCTTATTATTATTTATTGTTTAAAAAACTTTATCGTATTAATTATATATAATCAATCAATTATTTTCCTTAACCACTCTAAAACAACTATTGGATTATATTTCACTGACCCAAACTTTGCAGTAAGCGAAATAATATACAATATTTCAAGGAAGTAACATTCTCAAAACCTTTCGACAGGAATCATCGAGGTGTTTCAAGCATCTGTTAACACTGATAACAACCAGCGTACCATTGCCATGAATTCTAACACCGTCAGTCCGTCAACCGCAACAATACCTATATAATTTAAACCCCCCATCACTGTCCCCCTCCTGCATCATCTGATCGAATACAGAATTTCTATGCAAAACCAAAATTTTCGGCGCATACTGAGGAGGTTGGATGACACGGCTAAATTGAACAAAGGACCTTTGGCTTTCATACCTGTATTGACCAACAATAGTTCAACTGTAATTTCTCAAACGAAACTTCCGTCGACAAATAAACTTGAAATTATATCAGAATGTCGAGTTTTTTCTGTCCGTCTTTAAAGATCGATGAAATTACGTTGGGTATATTCACGACCTTTTTGACTGTAACATTTTTTCATATTATAATTGACGTTTTGTAACTCATTTTTATTCTCTTACTGCTTTTGTGTCGAGATTTATAACATCTGTAACATTGACGAAAATTAGCACCTAATATACACAAAATCCTAGAGATTTTAAGTTGAAGTTGCCTTAAAAACCCAACATTTTTAAGCCTTCGAAATACTATAGATCAAACAGTTTGCGGAATAGGGGAAAAAGAGTTTAACAAGGAAAAAGTAAATTTGAATACAAAGCAATCAAGACTCGGCATTCTTTTTCTACGGGATAAAAGCCTTTAAAAGGTTGTTCTTGAAGGGTCAAAACCTTCTTTGCACTCGCCATTTTTGCACTGCCACTCTGTTTTTCAAGTGGCTCCTGGAGCCATCGAGATCTGTGTATGTCGCGACGGATAAAGTGTCAGTTGCGGCGGCTCTCATATGTCGCCTCGCCGCCATAAATCTTTTTCAGCTATGCTGGCTTTTCGTCGCGTCGCGAACAGATCCACGCAACTGGAAAGACAAGGGATAATCCTGTGTGTTACGCGAACCTCCTCGATGATAGTTTGAAATGTTACTTACGGCGGTACTTGTGTCGTGTCCGTCGCGGGAAACAAAATGTAGCAGAGGTGAAATGAATTCCGAGAAATATACCGGTTTTTGCTCAAACGCTGAAACCCAATTGTGACACAACATGAAAGAAGATGACATTGTTTATGACATTTTTCGGCTAATAAAATTATGCAATTCTTCAAAACTGACAATGTTACGATTAATGGATGATATTTATTTATTATTTCAATTTTATTTGTAATTAAACAATAATGATGTAATTAATTTTATTAACATTAATAAGTATTAATTAAAAGATGATAATATATATTAACATATTATATATTTACACGTACTTAATTTAGTTCAATGTTGAAATGGCCCTTATTAAATAAACTAAATAGAATATATTTATTATTAATATTAAAACAACATTTTTTATGTAGTAACATTAGTCCAAAAGTACGAAACGTATGTTTTAATGATAAATAAACTCTAACTAAAATGTTCGTGACAGTATGCGCAATGTTAAATGTTTGATAACATGTTTGACAGGAGTTAACGAGACTTTAAAAGTATTATGTGAACACACACAGTGGAAATGAATAATAGAAATATTACTTTATATAATGTAATATATAATGCTATTATATTTACTGATGCATCCACAGTTGCACTTTAAAATATACATGCGTTCCGTATATATTATGATAATATTTTTCCTAAATATAAAACTGTAAACAAGATTAACTTTATATAAATGTATGTAGAATTTAAAATTATGTGATTTATAAAAAGTCTTACTAAAAGTGTAACATTTATACGTTTATAAGTTTGATACGATTTATATTGTAACAACTTCAATCTATTTATGTCGGATAAAAATGACTGAATTAAAAAAAATTATTTTATGAATGTTTTTATTACGTAATCTACTTTTAGCAACTTCTTTTGTTATCTTATTGGCCTTAATCCATATGATTGTAACGAAATCTCCAAAATGTTTATACATACGATATGTTATTAGGAGAATATAATCTTATACAGTGTCTACAGAAATGTTTAATATGAAATATTTCAAAGTAGCAGAATGATCTTGAAAGTATGTTCCGAAAGATAAGAAAAATTAAAGTTAAACTAATAATATAAGTAGTTTTAGTACTTAAAATGTTGAAAAGAAACCAAACAGGAAATTTGCTCCTATGTTGAAGATAAACTACATCAAATGTTTTTGAATGTAAGTGAGATTATGATTGATGCATCACATTGTTGATTGAAATAAATAAGTAAAATGTCGCATAAATGTGTACTGCAGCGACTCATATAGTTTTATATCACTCACAGGATGATGTAACTAGATAGGTGACGCATATTCGAACGGAAAATGAAACACTGAACAATGCAACACAAAATTGTTGAAAGATTTAAAAGTCTGGTAATCCGTACAATAAACTTAACTTAACTCCGTACAATAAACTGTACATTTTATTTTGTATTATGCAGAAGAAATTTTAGCAGAATATATTTAACAATTATTTGTTTCTTTTAAGCATTTGAATAAATTATACAATTGAAGGCAATTCATTTATTTATAATTTTAAAAAATTAAGTTAATAGAAATTAGCCGTGTAAAATGGGTAATAAAAAATCTATAATTACATTAGAATACAATTTAAAAGTAATTTTTTCTAATTAGTCAACATTTATTTTGTAACACACACTGAAATATTACATTTAATAAATATAATTAAATGAAGGCATTTGAGTAATATGATTTTCATCTAAACAAAGAATGAATTAAAGAAAAATTTTAATACGGTTTATTAAAATGTAAAAATGAAAAGTAGCGTGACGCAAGTCATGCAATGCAATAAAACACAACATTAATAGTACATTACGCAATAAGGGAGATGAGATCGGGAATTCGTTTTCCCGAGCGGAGTTTACAAGCCGAGGCGAAAGCGAGGTTTGTAACCGCTAGGGAAACGAATTTCCGATCATCTCCCATGTTGCGTACTATATTTTTCGTTACGAGGGAGGGAAAAAAGCCATTTTCCTAAATCTCCCTAGGGAGGAAAATGGCATTTTCCCTCCCCGAGTAACGAAAAGTAAATTGTATTATCATTGAATTATAAATAATTCATTAAACTATGACATAAAATAATAAATTTGTATAATTCAGTAACAATATGTATATTTCTATTCATTTTCTCGAGTGACCTTTTTGGACGTATTCAATTTGCTTGAAATATCACATGTACCTAACATAATTGACATTCTAGTATTAGATCAAAGAAGCGAGTTGGAATGTCAGTTTCGAGTACACAGACATATTATAAAGATATCTGAGTAAAATAGCATCGAAATGTGTCAGACGTAATTTAGGTCGCAGAGTACGACTAAAATTGCGTGAAGTAGGCAAGTTTTAGAGAAAATTTCAATAGACTAACTTGTGCCTCTTCGAAGGGACGTCGTTATGGTTAATTAGGGAGATTTCACGTTAAATTTAAGTTTCGTAATTACACGATAATAGTGTTCGTCTTATCGCTCACAGACCTCTCTAGTTTACAGAGTAAGTTCTTGCTTGGTGCGGTCAGGATGAAACCCAAAACCTAACATCAAATGCCTTCAGCAGCTACTGACATCGCATATAGAGATAGAGAGAGATTGAGTTCTATGTTAATATCGATTCATACGACTTCTCATTGAATTATAAAACAAACTTTAATCGAACATACACATAAATGTTAGATGATGTGTACACATACAACATCCAACTATAAAGTTTTAGTGTAATTACACAACTATTTAGAATAAAGTAGATTTTCAAATAATTCAATCCTATAAGAAACTATTTTAGTCTATTATTTGATAATTATTTACGTCGGAAAAAAATAACCCAATAGTTCGTAAATATAGACTGTATCTCGTTGAATTATATGACAACATTTTTAACCCAAGAATATTTCAAATTAAGTCAATAGTCTGCAGATATAAGAATACAAATTGTCAAACCAAAAAGAAACACATTTGAAATAATAATTTTGCACAATAAGTCTAATTTTAATTGAAACAATATACTCGGTAAAAAAGTTTCAGGTCTGATCAAGCCTAGAAATTGTCCTGGTTGTATAAAAATATACATATTTTTATAAAATCTTATCTGAATCATGTCTGACTTTATATTATCAGACAAAATTGTATAAACATAGATTTATTTTCATGTCTGATCAGACCGGGAAAATTAATAGATTTTATCAGATCTACGCCCAGTTTGACAAAATCAAATGTAATAAATTTCATAGCTGTGTAAGATCAGATATGAATGTTATTAAATTTTGCATATTTTAATACAATACAATTTAATCTAATTTTATATTAACAAACATACAGAATATTGTAAACGTAGGCCTAGATCTGATCATATGTACTCATTTTTCAGGTCTGATAAGACATGAAAATAAATCTATTTTCATAAAATCAGGACAATTGCCAGGTTTGATCACACCGGGAACTTTTTTTTACCGGGTACCGCTTACAGTAGAATGCAGTATGTATTACCATAGATTTTTTCAGGAATGACAAAACTGCGTATAATGCGTGCGCGCTGTAACTAACTTCGTTAATAATCGATCATATATCGATAACGTTACGGGAGTTCCGGAAAGTTCTTGATGTCTTTTGCACTTTTTTTAATTTTATTTTTCAAAAAATATGGATGCTTATGCGAAAGTTGATTTAAAAAAATTTTGTTTGGATTAATTTTTCTAACCTAATCTGCACAAAAGTGTCACGCGCATTATTGATTATTTTGTATCAGGCTATATTGATAAACATAATAGGTTCACTTATTATTATTATTATTATTATACTGTTGTGATTTATAATCAAACCAATGGTCACACTTATTGTATAAATCTTGTAGAGGCAATCATCATGTCATAATTAATCCAATAAAATGTGCTTAATATTCAGTTGCCAACATTAATTTTCGCCCGGTGTAAATAAAAACTAATTATTGTTTAACAATCATTCTATGTCATTTAATTATAATTATTATGGAATAAAAACTTTTATTTGTAAGCAAATACATGAATATCTAAACCATTTGTTTGCTTCTTTATTTCATTTGACTGAGTTTTATATTGAATAAAATATAAATTTTGTAAAGGAATATTTTCAAGTCAAATTCAGCATATAAATAATACAAATAATGTATGTTACCCCATGATGTAAATACAATGTAGTTTCATTTCGATTTACTTTATGTCAACAAAAACTGGCCGCTGTTTCTATTGACTAAATATATCAAACTGTATGAAAAAAGCATGATCTAATAGTATCATATTTTTTATTGAAAATTGTTTTGTTTTTATTGTAAATTGTTTGTTCATAGGTTTTTTTCGTATATAATTATTGATATTCTTACGTGTACCTAAATATAATGTTATAATAGAGAATTTATGTTTTCCCGTTATGTACACTGACAATCATGAAACCTGAAAATGTATAATTTTCAATTGAATTATTACTGTTTTTAATAGTATTCTGAATCCATCGACAAAAACTCATCAAATTTTACTGTTAAAAACAATAATTTATAAAAAAATAATGTAAATATTTACTAAAATAACTTTCATTTTTACTGTTTTTCACAGCAAAATTGATGATTTTTTGCCGATGGATTCAGAATGCTATTAAAAAGAGTAAAAATTCAAGATCTATAATTGTCAGTGTATTGAATATTGCATGTGAATAATGTATTGCTTATTGTTATATATTGCCACTTTGAAACAACTCTCAAACAATATCATAAGAAAAGTAGTTGTATGACGTTACATATCGTCACTTTGAAAGTTTGTGACTAAACTTTGTCAGTACTCCATTCCTTTAATGTTTAGAGAGGTTCATAACATTCTCGATAATAAATATAAACGGATATATAATGTACTAATACAAATACATGTGAATATTGATTATTGAAATAAAATCGACCTCTGCGTTGGAATATACAATACAAAATAACGAATGATTATATTATTTGGTTTGTTTCGTGTTAAAAATATTTGCTTCACTTCAATCAATTTGATGTAATGTATATTTTATTTAAAGTAGTAATAAGAAATACGTATTTAAAACGGACTTATAGTATAAATGATGAAATAAATACCAGTATTACCATTGTACAATAGAAAGGAATATTTCATTATAAAATATCAACCATGTTTTATTGTGGGTTTTAATGCATTACATGAGATAGTACTTAAAAAGTATTATAAATCTTTTTAAAAAAGTAATAAAGGTATTCATATCAAATGAACAAGTTTTGTACATATATACATATATAAGATGGATGTAGAGACACAAGTGCACACTGCTTATGCACACTGATGCATTAAGTCATCCATCAATATATTAAATTGAAGCAACGCGTCACCGGTACGAATAAAAAGATTTTTGACGATACTCGTTATATACTTAAAAAGGAATAGCTGTTCAAGAAATTTAAGTTTCATTTATCACAAAATTTCAATTATTTTTCGAGGATAATTATTAGAAACTTATCGCTGACATTAAACGCAAAACTAAAATTACATTCCAGAAATACATTAAGATAATAGTAAAAAATTCAAGTGAATTTCAAATGAATTAACGTAATTAAGTAGTTAAAGAAAAAGAATATATAATTCACTGAAATTCTTCCAAGAATATTCTAATAACTGGAACATTACTCGGAAAACAATTTTTAATTACATTTTATAGATGCAATTATCGTCTTTAAGAAGATTCATTCAAAATTAATTGTCTAAATGGAATAATATTTTATGATTCGATAGGCTGAAGATTATCTGAAATAATGATGAAGATTAATATTCATAAAAGATGGTAAGACATTGGGTGGCAATATATTTCTCAAGACATTTTTAAGAATAACTTTACTTATATCTCTCAATGAAAATCTTAAATATATTATACAAATAACCCATAATTTGTGTGTTAATGTAGATGGAAAAAAGTGTTCCATCTTAAATAAAATGAAATGGAAAATTGAACCCATTAAATACAATTATTAAAAAGTAATAAAAAGAACATAAACTTCTCCGAAAGTATTTCACTTTGTATTACTGCAGATATAACCACTTTTAATTCTACTCCGTTGACTGTAAAATATTATTTCGATGGTAGGTATTAGTAAGTGGAATTGCGTAGAACAATAAATAGCGAGAATATTGCAGTTGCACGCGCCTGCTTCGTAAGTGTTTACATGTTTTGCGATGCATGAAATATATTTACGAGCTGTTGCTTGTAATTGATATGTTTAAGAATTCACTTTTTCTAATATATATTTGAAAAACCTTACCCAAAATAGAATGTGTAAGAAGAAACATAGTATTATTTAAAAAAATGTAAATACAATTTCACTGATTTATTGCATTTTTCATGTATTCATATTTTACATCAATTTTGCAATATAATAATTCTTTATGATTACTTTTGTCGGTATTTTTGTATACACAAATAAAACAGAACACTTTTTTACTTTAATTAACTGAGAAAGAAAAACATGAAATTGATACATAAATATGCTATAATTTTTTTTATAATATTTTTTAATATTATATTCTTATTTGAATTATTGACATTTTATTACATTTATAACTTACATAATTATTTTGTAACATATTTCGATAATTTAATTATAAATATTTCTTCATTGTTTGGTATAATATTCTTTTTGTAAATTACAACTTAAAATGTATGTATAAGTGTGTGTAAGTGATTTTTAAAAGCAGAAAGTAAAGTAATAAAAAACGCAATAGCTTAGTAAGATATTGTTATTACTAATACTGAGAAAAAAGAATAGAGCCTTTGCAACTAACAGTACTCTTTCATGTCATTTACCGTTCAAAGTCGCTTTGAATTAATATTGCATTACGGAGCACGAAATGCCGGTTTCACGTTTGGATGTTCGTCGGAATGACGTCATAGTCGTGTATCGAAAAATGAAAGCTGTGTAAGTGTTGCAACTTGCAAGCGTAAAAAACAAATCTGAGCGCAATTGAGCTGCAGCTCATCTGAGGAATACTTCAAACAACCGTCAGTGGCAATTATGAGTCCCCGTAAAGCGGTGAAAAATTACATCAAATAGTTGCTTTTATTCGTTCGACTTGTTTTATTCGTATTTTTGAATGAACAATAGCGAGGATAAAAGTTTAATTTATCAACCGCAGAAGATTGCATCTCCTGAAACAAAATTTCCCAGAATAAGTCGTAGAATTAAAAAAGTATACTATTCAGATGTTTATCGTTTGTTACAAATTACAAAAAAAGATATTATGATAAAAAACAATTGCATAAACTATTATTGATAAGTAACTATTCTGAAAAATTATTACATTTTGCAATAAGTTCCACAAATTGGTTAAGTAAATTAACTTAGAAATAGTTTTAACACGACAATGAATCTTCGCATGAATGTAATGTTAAATACCTCGGATAAAACATACTTAAAGACATATAATTAAAATTTATTGATAAGTATTAAATTATATACGAAAAGTTCTATTCCAGATTAAGATTTATAATGATTTATATTGAAAGACTTGCATATAATGAAGTCACTAACTAACAAATGATTCAACAAATCATAAGTTTTCAGTATAAATTTCACTACTACTAACAAGGATTAAGGTAACTTAAACTAAAAAGTTAATTGGTTAAAGACGGAACAATAAATAAATAGACAGAGTAGCTTCAGCTTTAAGCCAACAAAGTTAGGATACTAAAGTTGCATTGTTTTCTTACTAGTTGTCTAGTAAGAAGTAAACATTTACTTTATAAGTTTAAATATATATTCTTATATTATACATGTTAACTTATAAACTTATTTTAATAAATAAGAAAGTCACATATTCTTCGAATAAATTGAAGTTTGAACTAAATTTAAGTTTAAATTTCAACTTAAAATTGACATTAAAATTATAATTAGGTTACTATTGTTTCAGGAAAGATCCTAATGAAGTTAAAATATACTAATTCTAATTAGATTTATCTTAGATCTCATGAATTGAAATCTGACTTTATCATTTCTGAATATATAAGAAAATTAGGTTCGCCAACCCTGTGTTTGTAGATTCTAAACTTTATGTGAACTTAAACAGACAAGACTTAATCTGAAAATAATATATGTTTAATAAGTCATAATAAAAAACGTTACTTTTAATATTAATATATAGTGTTATAAAGTAATACATATTTTGCCTGAGTAGATAATTGTCCATAGAATGGAATCTTTTATTTTTTATTTAAATATATACTTAAAGAATACTCAAATTCATTTTGATTAAATGGATATATAATGAAAATAAACTAATACACTGTGATTAAATAAAATATTATTCATTAAAAAGAATACAAACAATTCTAAAACAGATAGAGTAATAATGTTATTATAAAATAAAACTGAATGAGATTTATCTTTAATGTCAAAGTAATACTTTCATAAAAAATAACATATAATACATTCAGTTAAAAAAATGCGAAAGAACAAAATAGTATAGATAATTAAAAATATATATTACTTTGTATAGTTATTAAAATTTAAAGCTTTAATCATAAATAGTAATCAAGCTAAATTTAATTTTGATAAATATAAAGCACATTTGACTGGTCCAATAAAAAGATCGCGAGTTCACTGTTCCATATTTCCAAGATTACGAGGTAAAAGTATAAAAAAAGTCTACAGAAAATCAAACACAACATAACATCGGCTGAAATTGTTGAAACATGATCGTCGATTGTATAACACATTTTTCGCCGCTCATGCGAAAATAATATAACATTTACATTGAATTGAATTATCATCTTTTCTTTTGTATAGAGATTTACACGTTGCATCTTTTTTATTAGAAGCTTATACATTGTAAATTAAGACAATTTTGCATTATTTAAAAAGTTAAATAAAATGTCTAGAAAAAATGTTTAACTGCATAAAATAAATATTGTACAAATTAAAAGATATATTAATTTGTGATTGTTGAATGATTAAAACCAAGAATTCAAATACCAGTAATTCATTTTTGAGCTTAAAAATTACGTCATGATTCTGCTTGTTAATATAGAAAGCATCAGTATATGCATTTATTATTGATGTTTCGAAATATATGATTCATCTCTAATGAATTATTCGTAAATAAATTAACTGAATGGTTATTGATGCTAACATATTTTTGATACTGATTAAAATCATTAATTACTGTAAATAATCGAATGTTCTTATTAAACTAGAGAATTATCATGTTTCGTATCATAATTTTCATCTTATTATATTTCATTCTAATCAGTATAATAATTTCTTCCTAACGAAAGAAAATATATTTTCGAAATATATGGCAAAATATATGTGAATATATGTGCACATATATTTTCGACAAAATGAAAATAAAAATATTTAAAATATATTTTCAAATATATTTTAGCTGCAAAAAGTTATATATTTTTATATATATTTTGACTTATTTTTTTGTCCATACGGGAGCTATGGATAAAGACATTTAGTTTTGCCATTGAAACTAATGCTTAAAAACGTTAAAGACCTATACAAGAAAGCGCATGGTTTAAGTGGATGAATTTTTTAAGATAACATTCTTTTTAGCCTTGTGAAAACATTACAAGTCTCATTTGACATCCCTCCGCCTATTAACAAGTAATCGTAAACTTTATGGGATCTTACAGTTACGTATTGTTAGCGAAGAGTTCGATAATGTGAATGAGGGAGTTAACTTTATTTTATTGGCCGTGGAATCATACTAAAGTACACAACTATTTTACTCGTTCGTTAGTGTCTACGTATCTGCTCGCGCGAACCACTTAACGGGTTTTACTGGTAATTCCAATTGCTTATCCGGGATTTGTTGCTCATTCACACATAAAGAGATTCAAACATGTTGGATTAAGTAAAACGAATTAGTGGTTAGTACTAGGATGCACGCAATCTTTTTTTTTTTTTTATTTCACTACTCCACAGAATTACTTAATTTATTACGATACATTTTATGCTATAAACATTATTCTTGTATAAGTATTTCATGTTCAAATGATGAGAGACATCTGCTTTTCCACGATCAATTAATTACGATGTTTTATAGCGACAGACCAATTACGTAATGTTAATTATCCTGTTCATTTATCAATTCCCTAACCATAGCATGAAACATTCTTTGAATAAATATACGATGATCAAAAGTTTAACTCATTTGATCTACAAATTTCGTGCATGCATTAAAAAAAAGATAAATTGCTTCTTTTTCGTTTATCCGTTTTATTCTACGCATGTTGGCTCTGTTTTATATCATAAAAACAAACAAATAATTATCACAAATATAAAGGTGTATTATGCAATTGTATAATACATTTATAAGGATATTCATTTTCATATGCATGTCATATGCAATGAATGGTTGTTAATTGAAAACAGTGAATGTATATAAGCAAATGTTAATATTACTGGCATTGAAAATGCACACGTAAAGAAATATTACTAGGAATTTGATTAAAGCTGTGACGAGAGAATGCATTGACTTAATTTTACTATGATCACTTTGTACAATAAATTCTTTATAATACACAAAAAAGTCCTCTCTGAGTTTCGAACTCGGTATCACCGTTTGATAATCGGATGATGTAGACGCACAGAAATAATTTTTCATTTAATGTAACATTTTTAATAAGAATTGCTAGATTACATCATATTCTCGGACTTTTTTGGAAGTACATTAATATTTATTATTTTGATTTAGGACAAATTACTAGTCCGAAATACATTTTTTAAAAGATTAATTCGATTATAATGTTTAAAAAAATGTAATGTTTCTTTTATTATTCAGTTTATTTATTTATTATTGCGAATTTACTTTTTATGGGATTGTTTTTTTCTTAATTTATGAGTAGGTAATTAAATTGGACAAAGTTTTGTTGTTGATAAGAATTGAACCGCCGTCCTCATAAGTACGAAGTCCCGCGCGTAGCCGCCGATCCACTAAAACATAAACAGTGGCTAACGTGATATTGAGATACAAGTCAGACTTCATTTATCAAATTTAATATACCATTTAATATACCATAAAAGTATGAAATATAAATTTGGTACAATATTTACAAAATAACTTAGGAAAAATTGATTTAAAAAATGAAAAAAATTTTGCAAATTTTTGTCTAAAATATATCAATTACCGTTCAAAAGACACTCTCGTTACAGCTTTAACCAAATTCCATGTAATCTTTACTAATATTTCTTTACGTACAATATTTATCACACACAGTTTAACAGACATTTAATTATGACTATTGTATATCATTTTCAACAACTTTTTTGCAATAACTAAATGATTATAAGTGAAAAATGCATTTAAGGAAAACTGAAATGCCTTAAAAGTATTGGAGAAATGAAAAATATTTTAATATAATAATAAATCAGATAAACATTTAAGAGATGAATATCTTCCAGAACAAGGAAACATGTACAGGTCACCAAGGGTTACCAAATCAGCATACCAACGTCAACAACGATGTCGGCAAAAACGTTGACCTAACAAGTCCAAGATCGATTACCGATGTTCTATGCCAATTTCAACGCTAAAGTTTGTCAGCAACTGTTCGAATCGGCATGAAGTACCTAAACCCTCAGTGACTATTGTTCGTTGGAATGGTTAAATTAACTAAAAGTTTAATCAACTGCAAGATGTAGTTGATCATTATCAATAAATATTAAGACGTCGACTTTATAAAAATATTGTTGCTTAAATTTTTATTTTTTAATGTCGAAAGATAAAAAAGATGTAAAATAAATCAAATTTTGACGTATTTTTTATTTTTTAGTTATATTTTTTTCATATTGATTTTTTCGATTTCATCATAAAATACGCAAATTTTTCCTATGAATTTTTTTATTTGACTCAGACACCGTTTTTCATATAAAGTTTATTTTATCTCTTTCCAACAAAGTTTCATTATTTGTTGGCGACAAAAACATATGACCATCTACATAACAATCCGATGTGGTAAGTGCGAGACGTGAACTTTTTGAAGCGAAACGAAATCACAGGACACCAATTCATTTCCGAAAAGCGACGTTCGATGACCAAGCGTGAAACGATTCGTCACGAGCTGTCAAATTCACATTTATACAAGGCATCTTTTGAGTTGCCTGTATGTTACACATCCGTAATTCTTGTGACTCTGTAGTAAGCTCTTAATAATAGATAAATACAATTTTATTTTGTTTACTTGATTTTAATTAAATATATTACAAAATGTTTATGTTATTATGTAATGTAATTATTTATTTTAATGTTAAATTATTCGCCTCTTATTTTATATGATATGTGAGAATTAATTAATATTAAAAATGTAGCACTTCTTTAGAGATATTTATTTGATAAGAAATATTATTTGGTTTAAGATCGGGAATTGGTTTTAATATTATTAAAATTAAACTAACTGATAAACAGAAAAAGGGTAAATCTTGTATTTTCTCTTTTTTGCTATTTTTCTCTATAAAATAAAACGTATACTAATAAATAACATTATATTTTGTTTATAATGTACATATACATTATATATACCTCCTATATGTTCTATATTAAAATAGTATATAAACAATACTATTTTAATATAGGACAAGGCACATACCACATAATGAAATATTATATATTAAGCTCAAAAAAATTAAATATACATTACATATAACGATTGGATAATAAGTAAAAATAATTAAAAAATACTTCTTATGCCTTTCTATGTAATTTTGATTGGAATTTGAATCAGAAATAGACGTAACTTACAGATTCTATAGGTAACGTGTGTTCTATGATTCCCGCATGAATCCATCGTTATTAAGCTACAGAGCCACTATCCCTCACGAATAGTCCCTTGACACTCTCAAAGAGTATTTGTCAATCACGGTCCAATGTAGAACACGCAGAGTAATTTGTACACACTTGCTATTCAACAATACAAGCAAGATGTATTAATAAATAACATAAAAACACGTAATAGTTGACAGAATGCCGTGAAAATAAAATGAAAATTTTGTTATAAAAAATAATAATACAAAAAATGATAGAAATATTAAATTATTAATTGATTAAATTATTATTGCTCATAAGAGTATATTATAAATGATTATAAATGAAACAAGTTAATAAAATTTAATTATATTTGTGTTGAAGCATTTCAAACAAATATTTACAAAAAATACATATTTTCTTATATTATTAATTAACACTTAATTTATAACTATATAATAATGTCTGAATCAAAATGTAACTTTTTGATGTGTAAATAATGCAATTTTAATTTAAATAATTAAATCTTCATAATACATAATAAATAACAAATGTGAAGTTTCTCTGTTTTATTTTCATCTTCTTATGCTAGAATCTGGTACTTCCGGCTCGAAAATAGATGCGTTAATCGAATCACATTAGCTGGAATGGAACAGCGGCACATTTAAATTAAACTCAATGTAATTACGCGCGTGCTGCACTCGACAGGTTTCAGTTATGATATTTACCATACCTCATATCACAACGAGAATACTCGTATAAACATTCTTTTCGCAACGAATAATCGGTGAGCTTATCAAATTACTTCTAACACCTTTGAATATTTAACCAAAAAAAATTTCGTTATAATGTGACGTTTTTTCTTCTCTCCCAAATCTTTTTGCCGTGAATATAAACATTTAATTCATTGTTTTCACAAAGATTTGTTAATTGCCAAATTACGCACCACTGCGACGTAACAACTGTACAAATATTAATTTTTTCAACTCTACGACATGCTAATTTAAATTCTATTCGTTATATATTGTTACATTAAACATAAGTTTTAATGAACTTCCTTCATTCTTATTTACACTTTGTTTAGCTATTTTTGTCTTAGTTAATTAAGATCAAGTTTATAATTTTTAATTTTTGTAGTGCTTCTATCCAATTAATATAAAATTAATTTAAAAGATCTAATATCTATAAGTTTGTTTGCTAATAATATTGTTTCACATTATCAAACGTAAATTAAATAACAGGTTAAGTTTTTATGGATATTTGGTAACATGTTTTTGTCACTTTCTGATAAAATAGTACTATAGGATATTTTTTGGTAATATGTTTACAAATTAACAACAACATTTTGTCCTTAACTTAATTATATGTACCAGCTCACAATAACATCATGCATCATGTCATATAAAAGCAACATCTATGTTGTAAAGGCTCTAATTGGCTTCATTCACGAGCCGCACGTTTCCTGTCAAAGAGCTTTCAGTCTTAATCTTCATAAACGCGTCACGTTTGCAGTAATGACGCTGCTATTATAAAGCGCATTCTCGATATTCTCGTTAGGCACTCACTTTTTCTAACCTATTCATACAAATTTTGGCAATCTGCATATAACGATTGATATTCGAGAGATTTTTTTTTAAGTATTAACAGAATGAAATTTCGTATAAATCATTAATTCTGATGTCTGATTTAGATTAAGTGAAACTGGTTTGATATAAAAGTATCACTTTTTGGTACCGAGCGAGAATAAGTTAATATGGCAACGTTCATTCAGGTTATGATTGGTTTTCCCGTCGCTAATCACGCCATATTGATAATTTTGCCGTCAAAATAAAGAGAACCGAATGATGTGTTTGTTGCTGCTAAACAGAAAGATCCGGAGAATGCGCTACCAACGACGGGTTAATTGCTACACAAGTCGTTTTCACTGTCCTTTTAAGAATACAGATTGCTTTTTTAGAAATGAATAACGATATTAAAGAAAAAATATAACAAATGCATATTATCCATCATGTAAATAAATATATTTGTGGTGGAAAGGAAAATGAGGTAAGTGAAAATGGAATGCTTATATACACTTAACACGTGTTCCTTTCCACCACAGATATATCAACTATGTTAATATAACCAATTTCAAAAACCTAACTGAAGGTCAGAAATTATTGTACATTTTAGTAAGACCAGGCATTAATGTCCATCAATGTACAGTTATGGACATTAATTTCTAGTTTCAAAACTTACTCTTTAATGTAGAAATCTGCAAAAAAAATCTATGTGTGATAGGAAAAATTATCTTACTACACCCAGTGAACAATCAACCGTAATTAGCATAGAAACATTTACATTTACAGTAGGAAAAATTCGCACTATTCTAACGAAATTCTTACAATATTCAGGTGAATTCATGTATATGTCGCATGACATTTATTCATTTGGAAAAAGGTTAAAATTTGGCGCTTTTACAGTTTGAATTTAGCACTGCAAAAGAATAGATGAGACTAAATTAAAATGCGTGACTTTCGTCGTACTATGATTGCAAGACGTTCACGTAAAAATAGTGTGAGATCTATGCAAAATAATTGTAAAGGACATTGTTTGTTTTTAAATAACTATTAAATAAATTCGATGAGTAAATATTTTTCTTATTTCATTTGTAAATGGTACAACATTCTAAGAATATTTTCCCTTTTTTAATATACATAAATAAATTTTAGTAATTTTTCATATAGTATGTTCAATAATTGACTGCTCAATCATTATAATAAGTTAATTTAATGTTTAGAAATAAAATTAACTCATTAATAATTAATTAATTATTTTATCATATGTTTTTATCTAATTATCTATTTTTTTATTTTCTAATCTAACCTAAATATCTAATTTTTAATATAATTAGATTTTATTTATTACTCGTCAAAAGTAATTCACTTTTAGTAGTCTTCAATTGCATAAAATCCATGCCATTATTACGAGAATACTTCGCAAATTTTAAATTACTTAGATATCACGCAAAATTAGCTTTATTTTATGATTTGTTTACATTGACTTCTCTCTATTAAAGTGTGTCTTTCACATATATTTTCAATTGATATACTTCATATGAATATTGTTTGAATTCAAACAAAAATAGAGTGAAAAAGTAGAACTTAATAAGTATGGAGTGTCATCAAAATACGGTTGATAGTTCGCTGGGTGTATTGTTAGAATAGTGCAATTATAAATGATTATAATCATGTTTATTAATAATTAAGATTTAGATAAACATGAAAATCATTTAAATACTATTTATTGTTTACATTTTCTAACCTAATTATTTGTTCTTGTCAAGTAGCTACATTCGCGTAATCGCCTATGAACATAACTCACTAGACTTATGACACATTGATATTGTTGGAAGATTTGTAAAATCATTAAAAATTAAGTTTTTAAACTAGGCATGAATGCCCATAACTTTTAATGTAAGTACACTGAGGGTCATGTGAGACTATATTCGCTATACATTCTGCAACAATATTCGCTATACAGGACTAAAGCTGATTTCTGATACTGTCAGTGCAGTTTTTCAGCAGTGGATTGCCGAAATTTAATAATGGACTGCTGAAAATCAGTTCTGGTCGTTGCGAATTTTGTACGCATTGATCATTGCGTTGACATATCGAAAAATATATAGTAGTCAAATGTGTAGTGCATAGTCATACATTTTCTTCGGTGAAACTGTACAAAAAATTTTGTTCTATTTCTTGAAGACGAATGCAAAATGATTTTAACTACATGTAATCGATCTTAATTTAATATGCTATGCTGAACATATATAGTATAACATACAACAAAGAAGATGAAAGAATCTTCAAGTTTTGCTTTCAGTTCGGCTTGTAAACTCCGCTCGAAAAACATATTTAGATCAATTCTAGTATTGTGTACGATATTTGTGTATTAAGGAAAAAACCATTTGCCTAAAACTCCTTAAACAGGGAAATGACATTTATTTCCTTGAGTGACGAACAGATTATTTTTAATGAAATCAATAAATGGGACAAATATTTTTAACAGTAACGAAACAGCATATTTTGCACCTCACGGAGTTTTCCCAAGCGGTTATATGGTATGTAAAGGATATTTTTCATTACAAAGGAACAGAAAATTCTGTAAGAAACTCCCTTGGGAGAGAAACTGCGTTCACGTGTGACGAAAATAGTTATTTTCGTATGTAAGGCGCAAAGTGAGCTATTTTGACGAGGTTTGTGGCAACGTTAGCCAAAGGTGCCTGCGGCGACAGTTGCCACAAAGTAGAATTGCCTCTGCACCCGTAGTACGAACATAACTTTTTGACATGAATGGACAAAGAGTAGTCATTTGAGTGCCGTTTTATTCACGTATTTTATTTCCTAGGGTGATAAAAGTCACTTTTCGCCCATAAATGACACACGAAAATGACTGCTTTTTGTATATGAATTACAAAACATCGTTTCACTTAATTATTTTTTTTAATAAAATGAAAATGAAAAATCTACTACTGAAATTCCAAGAGTAAAGGAAAAAATGAAATTGTTCTCTGTTAACTATTATTGAAACTTATTATATTAATTAACTGAAATTACTGTTAACTATTTCTTAAAAAACAATTGCTTTTTCTTTTTTTTAATATATATTTAAAGTAATCATAATTTTTCAGTGATAAAGATAAATATGTAGTCTGACGTATTTTAAAATATTTATCTAAATTTTCTTATTTAATTACAATATTTGATTGTGATTTTATATCATATATATGAAAAGATTAAGGCATGAGTAGTTGAAAACAGTAACAAAAAAATTTTATTGTGGCAGTGATAACTTTTTACTAAATCATTATATAGAACATAAACTTCTACACTCTTTGTAAAAAAATTTCAAAACTTTTTTCCTTGTTACCACTAATATACAATAAAAAATGCACATGGTTTTCATACAAGCTTTTATAAGAGGAATTATTTATACACTATCAAACAATTAAACTAGTTTAATTAATGCAAATATTTATAAAATTTAAAGTTTTTTTGAAAAACAGTTATCTTAAAATTATTTGAGATCTTTAATGTGAAATTATTTTGATTATATTATTTAATTAGAAGATAAATATTATCAAGCAAACAACTATTGCGAAAGATTTATGCTCCTTTTCTCTGTAACTTATATAATTAAATGTTTCCATTCATTCCAAGGTTCGTCATCTGCAGTATTGCGTATTTACTTATTAGACTTTTTCTTTTGATGAAATATGCTGAACGTAATAACGCATTTCGCGCTGTTGTTATATTATTCGTCGAGGAAAATTTTTAGTTTCATTATTTCATGTTATGAACAGAAATTTTCTCATCTTTATTAAAAGCCACACTTCATCTTTTTCACAAGGATCTCGTTTATTATATTACGCCAATTACTCTAATTTAATTAACTTTGGAAAGATATTTCTAGAAATAATGTTGCTAAATTTTGATTTCATCAGTAAAATTTTAAACATAAAAATATTCAATATAAAAATAATAATAATAATAATTCTAAATAATATTTTACTACTGATATTTCTTATATTTACATTTATAATTTAACAACATTATGTATTTCTTAAAACATAAAGTTTTTGTTTTCAATTTAATTTTATTACTCTAAATGATCCGAAAAAAGTTCGTACTAAACCTTTAAATACGATTTTAAAGTATAATATAAACATTGTATGTAAGAACATTGCGTGTAACAATGGTAGATAAAAAAACTTATTTTACGATCTATTACACGATTGTGCGATGGTCTTTTACAGACGAAACACTTCTACATTAATTATTTTTTGATTGTTGTAGTTTACTTGTCTGATTCAACTGACGTTACTTTAAATTATAAGTTCTTCACTTTTAAAATAGTTCATAAATTTTATATATTTAAAATTTTTTGTTAATTTAAAATTTCGCCTTCCCAATCCCATTACAACTTAGAATAATAAAAAGTAACTTGTAGAGAAATATATTGAAACTAGTTTCTTCCCATCGTACTTTATCATTTCTACCCTCACCCGAAATAGCCGTATTTTCATACTACGATTGTGATTTTCAACTCATGCAATTATTTCATACTCATTGAAAATCGCATCCATTCATCTTTGGAAACATATATATTATTAACAGACAGTATTTCTTTTTATCTGCATATTAGGTATTCAAATTAAAAAAACATACACACATTTTAATATTATTTTTCATTTCATTTTTGGAACATATTATATGAATTTTAAAAAATTATTAAGTTTTAATTTAACCATGTTCAATATTATTTGAGAATTACATCTATATTTAAACTTAAGTAGTTCCAGTATTTCCAGAGATACTGTTGCAATATATCTATTTCTCATATTCGCTTGATGAAATTCAAAACATTTCATCAAACTTGATATTCTGTAATTGTCTAATAAGTAATAACAAAAAATTATGCAAACGTTATATAAATATTTGAATGAACGAAATTTCTTACTTCGAATTTTGAACTAATAACACAATTTTTTAAGCTGAATTCTTAAGGCCTAAATAATTCGAGTAAAATACATTTTTTAGTCGAAAACATCTCCTTCAGTATATAGGTATACAAAGTTCCAACGTATAACTTTCGAATTACCTTGTACATTATTTTTTATATCTTATCCGATTTATATAATCTAACAATGAATAATGTTCAGTAATTTGCAATATCGTATCGAACAAATTCCGCCTTTCGTCATAAATTATGAGACGGAGAGAACTAACAAGAAATAAAGTATTGTAATAATTCTTCATTAAAAAGCAGTTTTCGCGCAATTTTCGCTGTTTTATACATAGTACGCGATATTTGATTACCTAATTGTATCAATTGCAAAACAAGCTCGGCTTTGCGTTATCCCATTAGCACACCGAACGTTTGCAGATATCAGCTATCTAGATTACGCAATCTCAACTACGAACTTAGCCATAAACAAATTTCAAAACGTATTATTTTTCGACACATTCAAATGTTATTGTAAAACTGGAGTATTATTTTGTATTGATTATAATACAATGTTTCGAGAATTTCTCAATAACACTGAAATGAGATACCTTATTTGTATAATATCGTCCATTATGAGTTTTCATTTGTTTCGTTTACACATTTTAATTACAACTAATTTATTTTCTTTTATTGATTTGTAATGTTTAAAGTTTAAATTAAAAGGTATTCCATTGTTTGTATTAATGAATTTTATGAAAAAGCATTAAAAAGCACTTTATATGCAGATACCTTTGTATCTAATGTATTTATAAATAAAATAAGTTTTACATAACAGTTTTAATTATTTAAATCTTTTACTTAAATTTACTGAACAATTATGATTATTACATTTAACACATTTTTACACCTTATGATTTAATAAAATCTTATTTACTATGAAATTGTTGACATCTCGAATGTAGGAAAACATGGCGGCATATTTTGTATTAAGGTGATACTATCATTAAGGCAAAATAGTCAGAATTTGATGAAAATTTGTGAATATCTTAGTTAAGTAAGTTTTAAGTTCTAAAATTCCTCAAAATATCAAGATAATTGACTATGCTAAAGTCAAGATATTTAATAATGATAATTAAGTAAAATACATTGGCGGTTTAGGAAGCAGGCGCAAAAATAGTACAATTGTTTTTAATAACTTACACAATAATAGTCAAATATGAATAAAAATTAAAATTTAAGTTATGAACATAATGAATAAAAATTTATCAAATTGACAAAACAATTCACTACATAGTTGTTATTATTCATAATCAAATTTTGAAAATATACATTGTTTAGCCATTATTAAGAGAACCCTGCTACTAAGATAGGCAATTCATGATGTTATTGTTATATAATTTTTCAACAAAATTAAAATAAAAGTGGATTTAAACAATATATACTGTTATTACAAATTTTTATCTACATAAACTAACTTTTAGACTGATTATTTATAAGAACCCTAAGAATAAGCTACCTAACGATAGAACCACTTTAATAAAATAATGGTAATATACTTTGGTCATAAATATGTACCAAAATTTCGGTATTCAAGTAAATATATAAAATATCAATTTACTATTTCTTTTACTGCCACGAGAATATATTTATAATAATAATTCTAAAAAATGTTTGTGCTAAAATGTCAAAAAATAATTCATTTTATTTATATAAAAAGGTATGATTTCATGTAACTCAACGAAAGTATTTATAATGTAATATTTCGGATTAAATTTTAATTAGACATTTGTTTTCAATGTACTTTTAAAAATCGATAAATAAAAAAAGTATGTATTTATGTACACTATTGTACAAATACTTTTTTAAAAGTGTTTTTAGACAATCGAAACACGACTTTAAAATGGCGCGTAACAAGAGCCAAGATTCTATTAACTATTGTTACTACACATCAGTTCAATTTGCAAGTTCACGAGCTTTCGATGAAAACCTTCTAAAATCGCACTAATGCATCAAGTGGTGAATATTGCACGAGAAATAAATTCGGAACCCCGGCCACGAAAAGGCCAATGGCGCGTGTAGAAAATCCAATATTCGTAAAATAAGACAGACAAGTCTCTCGAATGAAATACGCGCTATGCACTAAAGACGAACGACAATAAGGAACACAAAATAAAAATCCATACACTTTTTAAAAAGTCATTTGGCAGTATACGAAAAGTCTCTTATTTTTGCCATCAGTAGAAAATTGTTAAATATTAATTCTGTATAAAAATAAATTAAAAATTTCCATTGTCTTTTCATAATCATTTTTTAATTTCATAATCACCTAAATGACAACAGACATTCATTATTTAAGTAAAACATCTATGAAAAAATGAAAGATAAATAAAAGAATATCATAAAAAGTCTGTGTTATAATTATTAGAGAAGTTACGACGGAGTTTTCATTAAGATTCAATTTAGAATGAACATTAAAAATACAAGTGACAAGTTTTCTCATCAAACTTTATGTAAGACTTGGGGGTAACAAATTCTTCTTTAACACTCTTATAAAAACAGTTGAGGGATACAAATTTGATTGCGCACAATGTCAATATATAATATAAAATCAGTAAAACATTGCTTTGTGAATATGTAGTTTACATAATTGCGTTAGAACTGTGAAATTAGAAACAATGTATGTGTGAGATCAAGAACTAGTTTTAATCCTATTACAGTTCAAGTAGTCAACTTTGCCTCTAGACAAACTCTGTTATAACGAATTGTAAATTCCGTAATGGCGTTGGGCGCGTCTATTATGAGTCGAATATTAATGTACGAACTTCTATCAAAGTTGTTATAAAAAATTCATCTCATTCAAAATTATTTTTGTGCACATGAGAATTGATAAGATGACAGTATTCAATTGCCCAAAGTTACAGTTATCCAACAAGAAATAGATGTTATAAACAAGAAATAGAATATCTATACAAAGTAATTAAACGAATTTGCCAATAATTGTTGTATTATGAAATAATTTAATGTTCTATATTTTCGGAAGATAACTAGATAAATATATTACTTATTTAATTGATCGCAGAAACCAAAGATATATAAATATTGCTTCACTAATATATACTATTACATATGATAAACAATTAATTCATTACAATAATTATTAATCTAATATTGAATAAACATTTAGACGTAAAACCATATGAGAATATCAATTGTCAACTAATAAGAGTATTTATTGAAGAGCATTAATTACGTACATTATGTTTAGCTGATATTTTGTAGTATATTATACAATTAATGGGAAAAGTTAGAGATTGGCGATTTCCACGAGCGTGTGAAATGACGTCACGAGCGAAGCGAGCGATGTCACATACGCTCATGTGTAGCCAACTTTTTCCAAAAGTCGTCAAAATATTTTTTCCAACAAGGGCATGAAAAGTGGCCTATTTTCTCACGTGTCTTTAGCGGGAAAAGTTAATCTCTTTTCCCCATGAGTGGGAAAATTAACTACGTTTCTGACAAGTGACTGCTTTTCCCACGCATGGAGGAAATAGGTTACTTTTCCCACCGAAAAAAGTTGAGAAATAGGCCATTTTTCATACGTGTGTTGGAAAAAATGAAATTTGAAAGAATAAACACAAATCATTAGCTTGTTATAAAACTTTTAAAAAATTACAAAAAAGTAAAATAAAATACTTCTCTTAATGAAGTTCATAACATTATTCAGTCAACATTTCATATGAGAAGGAAACTCTTGCGGATATTAATAATTCGCAGTCAGAAGCACAAGAGATATAATATATACAACATAATAATCACATGCATACGGAATGAAAAACAGCAAATGAATAAACTACTTCTACATGATATGCACAAGTTATATTAGAAACATACATTTAATGTATAGTCGTAATCCAAATGAATTTGTTTGGTCATTATTGAGATTAAATATTATGGATTTATATTGTTTGAAATATGACTACATAAAAATTGTTGATACATTAATTTTGAACAAACGCTTAATTTAAAAGAATAAATATTTTTTGAAAACAAAAAGTAATAAATGCAAGAATAAATAATATAAATTACCAAATGCATTCTTAAACAAATATTGATAATAATTGTAGCTTTCCTCATTGATTTTTTAAAACTGTAAAAGAAACTGTAAATAAGATTTTGAAAATAATGTTGCATTGTTATATTTATTGTTCCATGCCGAATATCAGCTTTAAACAATTATAAACTTAAAATATTAAATTTCAAATAAACTTAACGTTTTAGCTTTGAACGCAAAATCACACAGAAAAAGTTATTTGTATTCTAGAAATGTAAGCGAATATGGTATGAAAAATAAATTTTTTAAGAAAAACAGATTTTAAATAAATCTATTTTTATGCTAAATGAAAAGTACAATCATAAATAATTATGTTATATCCATCTTTGGGATATGAAAAGAAAATAATAGATTCAACTTAGATTAAATACGAGAACATAATTTTAGCTGCACAATCTCAATATACCTCATTATAAATTCTTTTCAATTCTTTTTTTTCGCGTAATGTGACTAATGCGAATGTGGGAAAGAGAGCGAGTTAAATGCTGTCACGTCCAGCGTTTCCGTTTGTATTTATTATTTTATTTCGCTTATTAATTTCCACAAACAAAGTCAAATAACTTCATTCTCAAGAAGATGATAAAAAGGATAACTAAATTACAAAATATTTACGGATATTTTAATTTTCCCAATTCACGATATTGTTATTAAAACAAATCTCGTATTATATCGAGAGTAACTATTGTATTATAGAACGGATATTCGTTTCATACATGATATATGAAATATAATAAACTGTAACTATTTTAAATCGTAAGTTTCAAACATTTGTATACATTCAAGAGATACACGCTCAGAAATAATCTTTCATTTATCATAATATTATTTAGTATGAATTACTTAAACTGCATCATATTTTCGGACTTTTTTGGAAGTATATTAATATTTATTATTACGATTTAGGACAAATTACTAGACTGAAATACATTTTTTAGAAGACTAATGTTTAAAAAATACAATTTTTGTTTTATTATTTGGTTTATTTATTATTATTGCGAATTACTTTTCTATAGGATGGTATTTTTCTATTTATGAGTAGGTAATTAAATTGGACAAAGTTTTTTCGTTGATAGGAATTGAACCGCCGTCCTCATAAGTACGAAGTCCCGCGCGTAGCCACTGATCCACTGAAACATAAACAGTGGCTAACGTCGTATTAGAAATACGACTCAGACTACATTTGTTATATTTTAATATAAAAATTAATATACTGCAAAACATTCTCTTTAAGGAGAATTCTGTTTGTGTTTATTGAACATAATAGTTTAATTGTCAAACTTTTTAATAAAAATTACTATACTGGCAAACAAATACTTCTTCAAAATCTCGTAATTATTATAGAAAAGTCTTATAATTTCAGTTGAATGATAATATTTACTTTCTGTATTTACTAAATTTTACTATACTGCCTTACAGAAACTATAATAAATGTTAGAAATTTTTATTAAATTTTACTTTAAAATATACTATTTAACCAAAAAAGTCCGAAATTACTTGACAATCTAACAATTTTTCTTGTACTTTCGGTAGTTTTTACTGTACTTTTATTGTGCGTGTACATACTTTTGGTAGTGACGTCACATGTGCATATAGCAAGCGCATGAAATTTATATAATAGATTATTTCACCGTGATTTAACAGCCGTATCACAATTATATCACAACTTCATTATACACATATCATAGTTCCAACTCAAACATGTCATCGGAAGGTAACTTTAAACCTTTGCCTATTACTGCGACGATGCCACAATTATAATTCATTCGGATATAATTGAATGTCCATCTAGCTACTCTATCTGCAGGTCTTACAACTATATAAATACCTCTCATTATGAGTCATTTGGTTAACTCTTTTCCCCTCCCATTTCAGTATTCACTTTTATTTTGTACCAGAAAAACTATGAAAGAAATTATTTAATTGAATATAATTCATCTGTATTTTATTGTCTATAAAAATACAATACCTTCTCAAATACTGTAGTAACAGATAACTTTATTACGTAATTGAAAGTAAAAATTCCTAAAATTATTCTCTACTAAAAGAGAAAATACTTGGTAATAAAACAACATGTTTGCTGTTTTATTTTCTAATAAAAGTGAAGTGTTCAAACAATTTTCATCATCAGTCACAGTCGTGGCACGTTTGTTATCCAGCTCAGGTCATGCCCCATTAGTTTAACCGGTCCCTGTTGCCATTTTGGATGGCTGCAGAATCGGCACTGCAACACTAGCGACTGACGATTATCTCCTGAACCGTTAGGCCAACGTATTGGTACTAATTCTACTTCATGATGGTGATTTCATAACGCGTGGTCTTGACAGGAACTTGAAATCTAGCGTAATGCAAAGTTCAGCGAAACAACGCAGAGAACAGTCATTTGTTTAGCGGAGCGACATATACCCCATTGGACAAGGACAGAACAATGCTTATTGTATCTGCACTCCTCTTTTGCCAGATATGCGTCCCCGGTATCTTCCATACCTACATCGCGTAAATTCTCGCCATTGTATCACTCCATTAAACACTCGCTGTATCGCGCTATAAACCATGATATAATCTCGCAATGCGGTAAACACTGCCAAGTTAAACGAGCGCGCGCGCTCTGGCGACGTAAAGGAAAATGAGAGACAACGAGAAGGATTTCTAAAGCAGACAACGGGTACCACAAAACCGGGGCCAAATGCGCGTACCCGCGTTAAATCAATTTTATAAAGATCGCTGGCACTTTGAATATCGCGCCAAAATCAATATGCCAAGCCGAAATTCATTATTCAATCGTGAATGTCTTTTAAGAATAAATATGAAAGAGAATGAAATAAAAGAAAGAAAAAACTTATAAATGAGCTTAGTAAGACGACGCACGTGACCCGAGCTAACCCAACCAGTTTACTTGTTACGTACATTATCATGTAGATGAAATAATTAGACCGAATTGGGGTGCGCGTTCCGGAATCTTAAAGTCGTCACGTCGACTGTGAACAAAGCGAGAGTGAGACTGTGATTATGGCGAGATGAGATGCCGCTGCCTCCCATTTCGCGACCGAAATTGTTGAATGGGTGCTTAGATTGTTTCGCTGATGAGAACAATAGACAGCCTGTTGAAGATGATGACAAGAGTAAGACGTAAATTGTGGTAAACGTGTGAATATTTTTAATAGCACGGCGTTGAGATTGTTGTAAGTGGATTGTAATTATTTCAAATTCATACCAATTCAGAATGAAGAAGAACTTAAGTGCAAAAGAGGATATACTTTAAGCAGTAATTAGTGCCCTGTTTTGTCAATGCATAATTGTATTACTTTCTGTAAAAATGGTCTTTTTAATTAAAGAACGATTTAATATCGTGAATAAAATGATAGGTCACCGTAAAAATGTACGAACTGAAATTTTTGTTCAATTTTTACTGAAATAGTTTTGAATTTGTAAAGGCAGATTAAATTTGTATTTATATAATATATAATAATTATAATATGTTAAATATTATATATTGAGTTTAATTAAAGTTAAAATATCCGCGGAATGTATTTCATCTGATTTCATATTAAATGACCTAGTTTGAGGCCAATCACTTTGGTACTTTCCGGTTAATACACGATGCCACTTTGATATCCTGGAGATACCGTTTTATAATATCACAGTATTCTGTGATTTCGTTTCTATCTAAAGATTTGTATTCCAAGACTTCTTAAGCCACATTCTGATTGATTCGAATAGTTCTTTATCGATTGGCACATTATTCAAAAAGTAACAATACATAACTTTCGCAAATTAAGTGCAATTTTCAAGTATATAAAAATAATATTGTTAAACGAATAATTTAGTTTCAACAAAATAAATATAAAATACACTTTTTTTTATATTTGATATTTCTTTTATTTATTTATATATATGAATAAGAAACATAAAAAAATAACTACAGTGGCAATAATCGATACTCTTGATTGAAATTTTGCACAAGTTTCAGGTCAGACAGTAGTATTTAAGGTCGAGTTTTGGATTGAATCCAAAAAATAATTTAATTCGTTGTTTTAATCTCGCATGGCCGAGCGCAACGTTTTTATCGTTTTATAAAACGAGCAGCGAAATAGGTATGTGAACTATCAATTGCGTATACAAGTCATTGCTTGTAATAAACCATAAAAAAAACTATGCTGACGAATTGATTGACGGAGAAGTCCCACGAGATGCTGCTTGTGCAATTCTCAATTTTTATCAGGCATGAATCTGATATGCTATAAATATGCTGAGATTGAAATACCGGAGATCTCAGAGAGAATATATCCCCAGATACCCTATATTTTTTTACGATATATACATTTATATTTATGTGGAAGTTTCTTTATTGCCGACGAATGAAGCACATTTTTTTATAAATCAATTTCCATTAACATTAGGCGAAGCTGATGTTCTTTATTTTATTTCATTTTAAGCTTTTTTTCAAATTAATTTTCACTTTTTATTGGCATTGTTTCATCAAAATATTTCGAATGAAGAAACATCATTAAGAATTTGTTAAAAAATCTCTTAAAAATAAAAAACTATGGATTTTTAAGTTACATTAGTTTTTCTGTGAACGGGTTCTTTTGGGCGATAATAAGTAAGCAAAAAAATAAATATCAAATAAACGACTGCAGCGAATGATTTGAACAAATAAGATGTTAGAATTCGATCTATTTTGTGCCATACTCAATTTAAAAAAGTGTAACGATTAAAATCGAACATTAAAAGACCTGCTTCGTTAGTGATACACAATTCATTCAGTGCTTCAGAGAAACGCTCATTTCTACCAAATTAGATTACGTTTTTTTTTTATTGAGCTCGTGTGCTCATAATCAAGTGACACGAAATATTACGCTTTTCCTTGACAAACTTGGGCGTAATTAATACTTTTTTCTTCATATTCGTTGACATATACTATTGCGCCTATCGTATCTGATATATGAATGTAATGAAACTTCATATACAATGATGTCATATACTTTGATCTTTTGAATATTTCATCAGTATTAAAATAAATAAAACATAATTATGTTTATTCTGAATGTTATTACTAATTAAATGAAAGAAGTTGATATTAATTAACCAACCATTAAAGTGTTCTTTGAAAGTTTTTAATATTAATAGCTGCTTCAGTATGATGCAAACATACATATTAACTTTATTTTATATAATCATACATATAAAATATTAATTCCAGTGAAAATATATAAAACTTCAAAGTAAGTTATTCAACTTTATTGCAACTATTTTGTAATAGTATAAGCATGTTGGAACAAGGTCATGCATATAAATTGCTTAAAACTTTGGAAAAGTTCAAAAGATCATGATGTAAAATTGGAATTCTAGGAATTTAATATTACATACATTCAAATTTTTTCAACATCTTATGAAAAAGTTATATATATATGTATATAAATCTATAATATAAAATGTAATGAATGAATTATCTTTACTACTAAAACATAAATGCAATTTTGTGCTTTAGAACTTAAAAGGTGTTTTTTTTTCATTATCACTTATTGATCAAGAAGTTTTGTTGAAAAACCTTTAAAAAGTTTTACACTTAAACAATAATTGTTGTTATCTAAACTGTTGTTATTTAAACTACAAAAATGTAAAACTCGATTCATATTAAGAAACACAATCCAATCAAAAAGCAGACCAATTTGAAAATTAAAAAGTTTTACTACATGACATTTTTTGAAACGTCTATTGGACAATTTGTTACAAAATTTATTGATAATATTGAGTCAAACTTGAACAAGTTATAATTACTTATTTTTATGTGACTAAACAATAATTAAATCTGAAATATTGTCGATAATTTACAAAAAATGCATGATTTAATTGCGTTAAAATTGATGAAACTTTTTGATCAGTATTTTTTATCAAGTTTAAAGCAAAATACATTTTCGTCAAAATATTGTTATTCAACATAAAATGAGGACGAAGCTGTACACAATTTCAAATATTTTGTGTGAACAGAAGACTTTACAACATGTACGAAAATAATTCAAATAAAGTACACATTTTCACATATTTATTTGAAATTTAAATTAATATTTTCTAAATGTTGCATTCTCTAAAATTCTTATGCATTTGCGTATTTCAAAATTAGTACCGAATCGAATTAATATTCTCGACGTACTATGTCTATTTAATTTAATTATAATGCAAGTTTGGATTAAATTGTAATGAATCATCAAGACACACGGTAGTGTTTCTAGCTAAGTACAAAAAAACGACAGTTTTTTTGTATTAAATATCTGACTGTGTCGTTTTTCAGGTACAAACAAATGCCGTTTTTCAACACACACAACAAAAGCAATAAAATTGCAATTCGTTAGTACAATATTGTTGCCATCAACGACCTGAACAAGATAAAAAAAACAAATTCCAAGTTGGTCCATCCTTTCAAAAGATATTAACATCCAAAAATCGCTGTTTCTTACGAAAATTAGGAAACGTCGTCGTCGTTTTCTTCTTCATCTTCTTGTTTTGCATTCGTACTGCAACGATACTAGGATGACTTCGGTTAATTCTGCGCGGCAGAGCGCCAAGTAGCTGAATTATAAGTCAAAATTTGGGAGTTTTTGCAGAAAAAATTGTTGAAATAACGTACACTTGTACTTTACTACGTTAATAGATAACAATACCTCATATAAAAAATAAGTTTAGAAATCATGTTTCATGTTTTTCAGTTAATTATATGTTTTCAGTTAATTTCAGTTAATTATATGATTTGTTTAATTATTGCATTTAGATTTTATTATAAATTTATTCTTTGAATTAGATATTTCTTTTTTTTTATACGTTCTTGTTTCCTCTGTGTTTTGATTATTTTTTTTCTTTTTTTTATGTTTATGTAAATTTTGGATTTTGTGAATTTCAAAGTAGTATTCAATGCAAGAGTATCAACGTCAATCGAAGCATTACTGCTATTTTGTACATGAATTACACAAGTTAAACTTATATTATTGATGAATACTTGCTTGAACGTCGGAGTAAGTATTAATGCGGCTGAACTTTGTTCGAAAGAACGATTACTGTTATTAAACTGTGTCCCGCAGACTATGTATTAATTAAGTTTGATAAATTAATTAATTCGGTGCAATGCGCAAGACAAAATTATACAGGTCACCGAACTTTGTTGAAACAATGAGACGACGAATGTTGTAAAAACAACAGGATTTCATTTTCCCTTATCAATATTTTCATTAAATTAATGCATGCGACAAACAGAAAATTCTTATTACATACAAATTCGTTTAACCACAGATTATTTATTTTACGAATTTATTTTATAAAAAATGTGTAACTAAAAATTGAAAATAGAAATTTGTAACTAAAGGGAAATTCCAGATGAAAATGCATTACATAAACAACGCTGTTTACGAGTTCCAATATTTAACTTCACTATATACATGAGAAGTACTTAAAACTACTAGTTTTTCACGTAAAACATTGCCAGACTTTGAATTTTATATGTTTTTAAATTTATATTTACGAAATACGATCGATACAATTTGTGTTTTATTAATATTATAATCAGAACGAATATGTATATTATGCTGCGGTGAAAATAAGTCATTTTTTAGGATCACACTGATTTGATTAATTTTCTAGTAATGTTTAAGAATGTCTAAATTTGAAACTTGTACAACAGCAAAAGACCGAGCGCAAAAGGTTCAAATTTGAGCATTTTAATTAAGAAATAAAGGGTTTAAATGAGTCCCTTGCGCTCGATCATTTCTTATTACACGAAATGCGAATTTAGATATTCTTAAATATTACTCAAAAATAAACAAAGTAAATGTGGTCCATAATTGTTGTGGAACAAAAACGTATTTTCACCACAGCCTAATGTATATCCTACTAGTCCTACTAATATATAAATTTCAATCTATGTCTGTCTGTTTGTCTGTTTGTCTGTTTGTCTGTGTGTCTGTTACCTCATCACGGCCAAACTACTGGACTGATTTAGTTCAAATACGTCTCAAATTAAA
>JABFPJ010000516.1:0-39279 GCA_022817425.1 Gryon sp. ZL-2020 | reverse complement strand
TCCTTTGTATATCAGTACTATGCTGATATTATGCCAGTACTGAACATATAACATAGCAGTGCTGGTTCAGTACTGGTTCAAATCCAAAGCCAGGAAACAACTTAAGAAGGAATTTAAATCGTATATTCCTACTTCCAGAGGATTTTTAAAATATTATAATTATACCAAAAAATAACTAGAATTTAAGTAATAACAAGAAAATCATTATTAGAATATTATTAAAATAAATAAATACAAAATATGACAAAAATATTATAATTATTTTTTTATAATTAAAAAAATAGTACCGATTTCATTGTATTTTCGCATAATACCAGTATTGATCTCGTAGTAAATCAGTACAATACCTAAACTGGCACAATTGTATTACAGTACTATATCGGTACCTAATTATCTACTAATACTTTAGTTTACCAACATTGTGCCAGTATTCATCCAGTTGTTCATCAGTACCAAATTTGTATTGAGTTAAAGCTGGGCCATAGTATAACCGACGTTATCATTCCAGTATTGTCCCAATCTTGGTGAACAAATTTATCTGTACGGAGTCAGTATAAATGCCAGTACCGGCAACGACGTCGTCGGTACTGAACCATTACTGGGCCGTATGGAAATTTCTTTCTGGGGTCATTCTCTAAAGAACCAACGTTAATTATCTGACAACGATCGACGTTATATATTGTTATATTATTTTTGACTTTTCATCTTTCACGATGTTAATGTGAAATTTTCTGATGAAATCAAACGGTTTGCGTTTTTTGTGTGTTTGTAGATCAAACAAAATCTCACATAGCAAAGCATTTAAATCATAACCGATATGTTACATTATCGTTTTAGTAACAGTCGATCTTACATCATACTGAAGATTTCAATATCTCACTGAACGATACATCCTAATACATTATATATATAGTATATCGTAAAAGATCCGCAAAGTGAATCGCTGCGCGGCGAGTGAGAAGTGAAGGTCGATGAAAGTAGTTACCCGGTATTATTTTACAGCGCGAATGATTTAAAGGTTTCAGTGCATTACAATATTTTGAAATCTTAAATGCAACAAGCAAAGTCAATTAATAATATTTAGCGTGCAATTGCGTTTAATTTGACCTTTTTTTCGCAAAGCTTGTATGCCGAGATGAAATTCTGATAATTTGATCTTATTTCAGTGATTTTGATTTATATAAGATAGACAAAAAATTGGCGCTGTAAGAAAATCTTGATAGAAGTTATACATTGTGACATGGACCAGGAAGTATTATTTTTACGATCGGGTCATAACCGTAGCTTTCCTTTTCTATATCAAGATCCAACAGATACATATCAACCTCGAAATTTCATCTCGTCCTTCAAGCTTCTTTGTTTAACCCCATTATTAAAACGCAAAACAATGTTTTCATTCGTATCATGATCGGGAATTTATCTAAAAATGACTTGCATCTGTTATATAAATGGCATGTGGTGATCCAAGCTACCCGGAACTAATCAGAGTTGGATTAGTTTTGCTCGGCTGAAGTTTCGATGATATAAAGATGTCCAATATTTATGGTTCAATCGATGCAAAACTTAATGCGGATGTTGGGAGCTAGCGAGATCGTAAAGCTTTATTTCAATTTCTACTCAAATTCTGGGTCACCTTTTGGTGTCAAATTTAGCTCGGCTTTAACGTCGCTCAGAGTTACGACGTTCGCGTGATAACGACGGAATGTTACTCCAGGGAAACTTTCGTGCAGAAAACATGAAAATTGTTGTACTATTTGATTTAATATTTGTATCACATGAAACGATATTTTGCAACGTGTCATGTCATATTTTTCGTTAATATTTATTATTATAAATTTATATTTCATTCAAGCGTTTATTTTGATGTTAATCATTTGTTGCAAGAAGAAATTTTGATTACAAATTGTAATAGAATAACATAAATCATGGATTGAAGAATAATTTGAAAGTGTTTACATGTTTTATTTATTTACATATTATGATACCTTAGCATTTCTACTACTTGATATTACTTAATGATTTTTATTATAAAATTGACTCGAGAATCTCATTATCGTTATTCAGCAATGATAAATTGTATATCACGTTTGAGCAATCTGCATCAAATCATCATTATTTTGTAACTCAAATTATTATTTGCCATTCACAAACAAATTACTTTCATCTGAATAATTTTTCCTATGGAGAAATGTACTTCATCAAACTGTTTTACAAAATATCTATTTTTTAAATTAGTCCTTTGTTAAAATCAAACCATTTTTCATATAAGAAGATTTTTTTGTATTAAAAAATATTATAATAAACGATTTTAAAAAACTATCAATTTTTTATCAAATTTTACCCCTTTAAATGAAACTGCATCTGATCTCTTTTCATTAATAATTCTATATTATATAATAAATATATTTATAACAAATAAATATTATATTTATTTATGACTAAAATTTTAATCGTCCTTTGAATCATAAGTCGATTAAATATTAATCAAAAATTGATCTGTTTTGCAATTAAAAAAAATGATTTTTTTTTTAATTAAAAAATTTTTTTTCTTGTTCACAGAAACGGAAATAAGTCTGCAGAAGTGCAAGAGGAAAGCACAAGTAGCAGCAGCGGTGGTGGTTTCGGTAAATGGTTGCGGGAGCATCTCGGTGGTGCAATGGGTTCGAAAACAAATCAGACGACGAGTACGTCATCGGGCAATCATCACCGCGCGGTTGGTCGTAGCGAGAGCGAAAAGTACGTGGCCCGTCCGACCCACGCGACACAGAATGTTTACTGCAGTCTTCCGCGTGAACACAACAACAACAACGCGCGTCTGCACCGGAAATCAGGCTCGAAGGACCTTTCGCACGGTTTCGTTGGCTACCGCGACAAATGTGCGCCGTGCTTTCCGCGAGGCGGAGCCATTTATTCGAGCGAAGGCAAAAGCTCCAAGTCACGGACGCGAGAACGACGGAGACATTCGATGAACGAGGCGCAGTATCGACGAAAACGGTGAGTCAATTGAAAACATTTCTTAAAATTATTTTTTGAAAAAAAAAAAAAAAATGATGTTAGATTAAGGTTGATAAATAGAAAGATAGAATTGCATTAAAAAAGGACGAGATTGAGAGAAAAAATGATAATGTTACACTGAAATAAAGAGAGAAAGAAAAAGAGAGAGAGATAATTGGAGAGGAAGAAGGAGAGAGAGAAAAGACAAATGGCAAGGTGCGGAGTGCCTTTCCTTCTGCGAAACGCGAGCTAAATATAACTTGACGCAGATGGAAATAGGTTGACCCTCCTCCCACGCGGATATCGAGGTCAGGATCCTGGACAATGATGGCTACCGCACGAAAAGAGAGAGGTCCGGCGAACGGGAAAAATGGCCCGAAAACGTTGAAACGTCGGAAACGGGGTGTACAAAAATTGGTGTTAATGTGCTTACTTTAGGTCAAATGTCACAGCAGGGCATATAATTATTACTGATACTCGCAAGTAGCAAGCAACGCTGTCATAATTTTTCCTTCTGGCATTTTGCTCCGACGAATAACGTTATTTTATAATTGGAGTGATTTTGTAATTGGTAATTCTTTTTCTTTCTTTGCAACGTCGTGCAAATTATGGTTTAATTACAGTAAAAATTGTACGAAATAAATGATTCTTTTTTCTCGGCTGGAAAAGTTTGTAAGAAAAGTTTATGGATGAAAGGAATTTTGTTTTTGTATTAATATTATTGACAAAAAGATAAGAGAAGAATTAAATTTGAAGAAGTTGCTCGGCTAAATATACCGGTCCAACAAATGGACACTTATATTAAAATATGAAACTCGGTCAACGAGTTATTTTCAAGATGTGACATAAACAAACATGAAGACATTCAGAGTAAGACTTAGTGAGACATAAATTGCAACAAACCATTCGCAGATTTAAATATACATTTTGTTGTTTCATAACATCATGACTCGGTACAAACAAAATATCCACTTTATCAAATTTGCTTATTTCTTCATTTCAATTTAAAGCGAACTCATTTTGACAAAACATCACTCGTCAATCTAAAATGCTGATTTCATCATTATTCAAATGATACGAAAAAATGCACTTCGCTACGTTTTTTCCCCCCGAAAAAGGTATTCAAAGCAAGGATTATCTTCTACTTATAATACCAAGTTGCATAAACAAGATGCAAAAAATCTTGTGTTGACTTCATTTATCCTTAATCTACATTTGAACGTAACCTTTAAATTAAAAGTTTTGTATAAAAAAGTTCGTCCAAAGTACTATTTTGCGTAGACTTTTTGTATAATATAGGCATAATCTTCTTAGACTAATTGCTTCTTTTCGTCAATGCTTATCAATGAATCCCGAATCAAGTCCGAGGATTAAGTCGCTACCGAATTCGCAGTCTGCCTTGAAAGATATGTTCAAGTTTCGTCCTAATCACCTTTTCTATTTATTTTTTTTCCTTTCTTTTTCTTCTTCTTCTTCTTGTCTTCTATAAAAGGTAATGGCGCAAACACCGTGCATTTTAATCCTGACGGATTTTCATTGCAGTTCTCTTTTTTCCGTTTCATATGTCTCCTGCACGGCGTTGTATTATCCTCCAAGTTAATGTACTCCCTCTTCTTGGACTCAGACATTCCCGTTCCGAGCAAATTAATGTCATATCTCTCATCCGTCTGGTCTTTTCTTTGCCATTCGACTTGCTCGCTCTGAGATCCTTATATTTATAACTCCTTCCTCATTCTTCTTTTCGACTTTTTATTTCTGCGCGTCTTATTTCTTGCCTCGTATTCGAATGTTATGTCAGAGGCCTTTAGGATCTTGATCTCGGACATTCCGAGTCAAACCGAAACATGAATCCAACAGACACGACCTTGGCGGCTCAATAGACGTATTTGCTGAATTAGAATGACGAATTCGCAATAGCATTGTTGAATTTGTAAGACATCTCGTTCGTGATTTTCGCTTTTTTTTCCGCCCCGTCTTTCAGCCTTTTTTTTATTGTTCGACAACCAAAACTCATTTATATGATCGCAGGTATCCAATTAAAATAGGATGTTTCAGTCATTAATATGACTTTTGTACGTTGAAAAAGTATTGCGCTGAAGAAATTGAAATGTAATAAATTCAAGACGAATGCTATTAATATGTAACTGTAAATGACGAATACACAAGGAAGAATGTACAATGTGGAAAAAAAAGTTTCCTTTCATTAGAGGTTAAATATGGTTTATTTGATGGTACTTTTTAGAACAATGAAGGGATTACAGTTTATATCTTCGTGATAAATTAATTTTGAAGATGAAGTTTATAGATATGAAATTAAGAAGAAGGACTTAAATGAAGCTTTAATGTCAGATAACTATAGTTGCAAAAGGTAATATAGTAGTAGGACCTGCAAAGAATCCTACAATCTTGTCCTTTTTTTAACTAACAATGCAGACGTGATTGAAAAAAGACAAGAGATAACATTAATTTAGAACCTATTGTAGTCAAAATTACTGCACCATATTGTAATTTGTCTTCTCGGGAAAAATAATCATAAAACGAATGAAAAACTATCTAATTTCGTTTCGACTAATAAAACCAAATGAAACGGTTTAAACTTTGTTCACTCTGTCCTGAGTCTTAATTGGTTCTAATAAAACGGTTTGTTTCATGTTTACAAAGCCACCTTCTTCCGTACACGAAAACTCATTATCATCTTTACAGTCGAAGAAAGTTTTCTCTCTATTACTCTTCTGTCTTTACATCAAACTCTTCACACACTGCAACTCTTAAAGGAATGAAAATATGCGAAATCGCATTGACCGGGTATCTTTCGGATTAATAACAGTGACATTCTGATCGTGGCCGAGCAGATGAGTAGGTTCTCGTTTTGTGTCCTTGTCTTAACGCGAAGACTGCGAAGAGTCTGTAAACCAGAAGAAGACGAAGTAGAAGAGGAGGAAGAAGAGGAACCAAGAGAAAAGATGAAGCGAACAGAGAAGAAAACAGAGGTTGCTGTGCGACTTCGAAGTTGGCAGGTAGGTACGGGTGACAGAGCGGCGCGGCAGGGAGGGAAAGGGTTGTGGGGAGGGGGGGGGGGCAGACAACGGCGGCGGGAGTCTCTCGGTTCTCTCTGTCTCTTTCTCCTCTTTTTCCTCTTGAAGCAAGCGGGCAGGTAGGCAGCACCTCCGGCGGAGGCAGTGGTAACGCGAGCCGGGAACATTGACCTCCGTTTGGACGCGCGTCCTTGACGGTGCCACCAATACCATCGGGAGATGACGCCTTTTATGCAACCTTCGTTACAATTGACACTAATATCTCAGAGAGGCGAGCAGTGGTTCGGCTCGGTTTCGTCTGACGCGATTCTCCATGCCTTCATTCCCGCCGCACTAACTCGATCCTAACCGGTGCGACTCGCTCGGTTAACCGAACGCGACAGCGCCCGAACCACCGGAAAAGAATGGCACTGCACATTTTTGTTTCTCCTTTCTGTCGCGCTTCATTCTCCTTCCCTTCTTCTTCTTCTTCTTCTTCTTCTTTCTACCCTTTGAAAAGAGAAGCATTTTGTATCTTCGTTTGTTCTATTGCTTTTGTTGCTTTGTCTTTGTTTCTCGCTTTTGCTTTTGTTTTTTGTCGTTGCTTTCGAGCAAATGAAACGTGGAGGGATGAAGGGACGAGACTTTTGTAGCTTGACTTTTTAATTATGAGCCGGAGCCGGCGAAAAAGTCGCGCGAGAAAAAATGGTAATAATTAAGAATACCGCGGTGCTGCGTGCCAGAATGGCATCCATTGTTGATGATATTTACATTCTGCGGTTGAAGCAAACCAAATATTTCACGAGGTTCTTTTGGTCTTTTTTGATTTTTGAAATTCATTGGATCATCAAAATGTACGAAAAATCAACTGGTATTTGGTTAATTAGGTTTTGATGAATGTCTCGGTGAATTGGTTGAAGGGAAAAAAGTTGTTGATTGTCTTCGTATATGATCTTTTGGTAACAGAAATGTATGGAAAATGTTGTAGAATAAATGTGTATTCTTTTTTTCTTGCTTGTTTCAAATTCTTCAGATGGCTGAACATGGTTGGCTTTGAACATTAATGAATGGTTACAATAGAGCTGAAGAAAAAATCGATCTTAGCACAAAAAATTTTTTTTCGATCAAATGTTTAAAATAACTGAAAATATGTTTCCCCGATTTGTTTCCATCCTACAAACGTGTCCAATAGCTGAAATCCATTTGTTGCTATTTTGAGAGGTTTTCGGGAAGGATAAAAATCGGGGAAACACATTTTGAGCCTCTCAGAAACATTATTTTGAGCGTAATACGATGTTTTGTGTGTAAGCAAAAAATTTCAATTTATTAACTTCACGGTTGGAACGATGTAAAATTGCCAATTCGCAAAAAAATCCATTTGTTGTTATTTTGACAGATTTTTCGGAAGGATACAAATTGGGGAAACACATTTTGAGACTCCCAGAAACATTATTTTGAGAGAAAATACGATGTTTTGTACGAAAACACAAAAATTTAATTTATCAAATTTACCGTTGGAATGTTGTAAAATTGCCAGTTCGCAAAAAAAAACTATTTGTTGCTATTTTGACACGTTTGTGGGATGGAAATAAATTGAGGAAACATATTTTCAGTTATTTAAAAAAAAAATATTTGTTCGAAATATTTGTTCGAAATATTTGTTCGAAAAAAAATTGTTGTGCTAAGATCGATTTTTTCTTCAGCTCTATTGGTTACAAAAATTTGGACAATTTGCAGTGAGTCGCTCGTAAAGGAATGTCGAAAGTGAGTCGACTGAGTAACGTTCAAACACAGCGTTAGTCATGTTATTGAAGATAAATAAATAAATAAATAGAAGAGTAAAAAAAGGGCGACATAAGGCCGCGATCACCCTGAATAAGAGGAAAAGAAAGTGAGAGAGGAAGGTCCACCCCGTGGTAGATGTAAACGCAGAGATCCTTGAACCCGGGGGAATGCAGTGTTGGCAACCCACGCGGCCTCAAGTATCCTACTCTTTCTTTTCATATGTCGGATCTAATCCCCGCAGGGGCATACGTATGTACCATACGCATGCGCGGTCATCGATCGGGCCCTTTCCCATTGAACTTTAACCCTACCGATCATCACTGATTCGACTCGCTTTGCTCGTTAATTTCAAATTTCACCCCTTTCGATGGATTCTTTTGTGCCTCGTGATTGGCTGTTTCATATTCAAATTCAGCCAATGCAAATTGTACGACTTCATTACTTCAGTGTCAAAACTTTTCACTTTTCATCGTCAAAACACTTTTTATCGTATTCCATTCATTTTCATCATTTTTCATCTATAAGAAATTTTTTAGTATTGTAATTATTATTATTTTTTAGTATTTGAAGTAATTGATTGATTATGCAAATACAATGTTTTAACAGTTGAAACATTTTAAATTTTTAAAAGAAATTTATATTTTTGAGATGATTGGTTATTTATAATCTTATATTTATCATTAAATTTATCATAAAGCAGTGCAGTTATGACCGCTGGTATAAGGAAAAATAATACTTTTATTAATACATTATAATCTTGAATACCTTGAAGAATCTGCATAATTTGCATTTACTTTGTATGGCGCTTTTTATTCTTTTCATATATGTTCTCTAATAAAAGCATTTAAATAAAACACAAAGTATTTGGAGCAAATATACTTTTTTATGAATGTATAATAAGTATGTTTACTAATTCATTGATTTGTTCAACTTAAACCACTGACGAAAGTAACATTGATTGAATAACTGGAAAAAAAAGAAAAACACAAATTGAAACAAAGAAAATATTATTTTTCATCGAGTTTTACATTGATGTATAGATTGCATAAAATAAACGATTGATTTTAATCCAATGAAATAAATCCTTCATTGTCTTTTCATCTGAGAAAGTGAATGATTTTCTCAACGTCACTGCGTTGAGAAAACATGTGAATGATTCCTAATAACGTTACGTAATTCACAAAACAAAGTTTGGTACCGTAATTCAGACTTTGCGATTAAAAACAAATTGACGTCTATAATTACCTGATTGGTAAATCTATCGGTATAATTATATATTGGAAGAGTCATTCGGCATTTTTGTATCGATCAAATTCGACGATGTAATGTATGCAAACTTATCTAATGCTTGTCTTAAATTGATGATAAATGTATTTGCATACAAAACAAGAAGAAATAAAAATTATTTCATTATTTATTATCAGTTAGACGTAATACAAAGGATACTTGGAATAAAAATGCCGATCAAGAAAAAGAATATTAAAAATGTAATATTTTCTTGGATACTTTTCTCTTGATTTATTAATGATGAAGTACAAAAATTGTATGTAAAATTACACCGCTCGGCAGACAAATAACACAAGATTTACAGAGTGCAATTGTACAAAGAATCGTATAATTTTACTTTATTTGTCAGATAAAATTACATCAACAATCTATTATACTTTTTCATACTAATGGTGTAAAGTTACATAAGTATTTACAATTGTTCAACGAAAGTGCAAAATATATGCATAAATAAAGAAAATGAATGTAAAAAGACAAGTTCAAATTTGATAAAAAAGTTTTAATGAAATAGTAAAAATTGTATTTTTCATGTAACATAATTCATGTTTTATTGCATTGTTTTTTGCTGTCAATGATTCGATTTTCGGCTCAAAATTTACGACACACTGAAAAGACGTAGAAACAATTGAGTTTGCGCGTGGTCCAAAGTGAAACCGTTAATTTGGCTGTGGCACGAAGCAATAAAACAAAATTCTCGCGTCAAACGAGACCAGGAGTATTGGTTCTACTTAAACGGCGATTGGCTGTGACGCACAAAAGACGCGAACAAGTTTTGCGCGAACATTTTTTGCATTCGTCCCCTTGTCAAAGAAATGACATACTAACAAAGATATCGCTGCGTTGTATTAAAGGTTCAGCTCCAACCAATACGATTGCTGCAAAAAAATTTCTACAATTATCACACACGGCGCAACAATTTTTAGCAGAAGCTAAAACAGTTTTTTTGCAACTTTGAAACTTGCAAAAAAGCGATAAAATATGACAGAACAATTAGTTTCGCTGTAAAAAGTTGATTCATGATGATGATTGGCAGGTTTTTGAAATTGAAATATTGTAATTTTGGTGATTCGGTAAATTATTATTTATTATGTTGAGATTTTAAATGTTTCATTTATGTAAAAAAAGCGTAATTCAGTAAAGGAAAAAAATAGTTGATTGAAATCATTTTTAATAAGTCATTTTTTTATATTTGGAAAAAATTATGTTCGATAATAAATTGTGTCAATTTTATGACGTATTTTGGCATTGCCGTAGGAGTATTGATTTTTTAAAAATTGGCAAAAATGCACAAAACGTTATTCGAAATGATAGTATTTTGAAATGAATTATGCTTTGATGTAAATAACATCTAGAAGCTGCTTTTAGCTACTGTGAATATAACCGTACACGCGAAGAAATTCCATTTTGCAATTTGGGCCAATTTTTATCTCATTGAAATGCAACATCGCCAGGCTAACTAGTCCTTGGATATACATTCGGAACAGTTGTTCATTTCTAAATAAAAATCTAGTAATAGCACTTAAGTAAGTAAAAAACGTAGATCCAAAAACAGAAAAAATAGATTAAATATGATGAATAAACTTTGGATAATAAAACAAAGTTTTGACTGTTTCATTTGTATAATATAGTATTTCTGGTTTCGTAATTGTAAAAGTTCATAATTATTAAACAATAGTAAATAAACGAAACATTTACATAAACTCGAAATCTGATATATCAGATTCATATATGATTATGCTGAATGAAATTTGATATATTTGTGAATGCTTTTAGGTAATAATTTTAAATCATTATCTTTATAAATAATTGTTATGACATGGCCCATTGAACGTTTACGTCATTGATTGATGATTTGATCAAATCAAAATTTAAGGCTTCGAAATTTTCCAAAATTTCAGTTTATCTTTGAATTCTTGTTTATTTTTGATGATTTTTCATTTTTTAAATATAATTTTGATTTTTTGATGAATTTTAAGAAATTCATTTGAAAAAAAAGGAAAATAAAAAATTTGTTAAATCAATGTTTTTTATAATTTAGAAAATTCAATTACGAATTTATAATTTCTCATTTTTAAATTTAAAATTTAAAAGTTTGTTACAAACTTGGCACTTTCACAAGATAAATAATCGGTCATCTATGAAACTTTTGATCAGACACGCATTCGCATCATTTATATATTTATAATTTAATTTGAGAAACCAGTTATAATGATAAAATTGGTAAATAATTAGCAGATCTATTTGCGCATGCTCATTTGCTGCCATCTAATTTAAAGTACTCTTGACTAGCAACATTTCATGTGTTTAATTAGTAATATACTTCCTATATGTCTAACTTAGTATTGAAAATCGTCATTGTTAATTACAGACTTGCCCGATAGCAAAAGTAACGTAATAATTATGCGAAACAGTAATTATAAAATGCAATGTTAAATGCGTTAGAAGTATGTTAAACATAGAGCTACATATGTAAAACTATTCTAACGCTGTATGATTGAGCGAACAATGGAACATTCCAACTTATGTCAATAATTCATCGCAATTTCCTGTAATATTTTAATCCAAATTACAACAAATGACTTAATTTGTCATTTCTCTTTTATCATTCACAATGCTTTCCAACAAATATTATCCAACACAAATGATGAAAAATACTCTATTTTCATTCAATGAATGACTGTTTGGATTTTTTTCTTTTTTATTCAAACTACATATATAATTTTGTGTATACAAAATGGATCACTCTTACACAATCATTTTACTTTCTTTGACAAAGAAATTCCCTTTCAGTAAAGAAAGTTATCTAAGATTATTTTTTTTTGATAACTGAATTAAATGTTTAACGCTTAATATAATATATCAATATTTTGTTATAAATAAAAATAAAAAAAAGTAATTTAAAGAATGGGGTGATTCAAGCAAATGCGGTAATAAAACTGTCCGATTTGTGAACAATTTATTCACACAAAACAAGTAATCCGCGTATTATTTTCTTTTATGGTCGTTACGTCATATAGAACACAAATCTTCTGTCTATGTAGTTTTTCTTGCGACTCGAAGAGACACAAAGAGGCAATGAAACGAGCGCCCAAGTTGTCCCAAGATCATCATTAATCTCAATAAATGTTGCAAATTTGAATAGGTTGTGCAAGGCCCATAACAGATCGTCGCGTTAAAAATGGGTCGATTGCGTTTGAATTGTAAAAAAAAGAAGTGTGTGAGTGGCTCGCGTGCACGCGCGAAAACAAAAGTCAAAAAGAAAGTGGCTTGCGTGGAAAATACAAAGAACAGCCGTGACATTTCAAGAACAAGAACAAGTGGAGGAGTTGTATACGCATTTTTTTGTAAGTTACACTTTGATCGCTCGTGGCAATTTATCAGCGGCTTTCGTGTAGTGGATGAATTTTAAGATTTATGGTCTGTCAAAGCATATGGCGGGGCACAAAAAAGGCCACGGCGTTACGATAACCTAATTACTCAATTTAAATTCTCGCTTTTTGATTATAATTAAACATGTTAATTTATAAATTGCATTTAGACTTTATCAAAAACCAAAAGTTCAGTTGAAAAGTTCGGTTGAATAATTCCGGATGGAAAAATGTTCCTATCAAAACGAAAAATATATTGCGAATATATTGTTCATATATTTTGAATATATTTTTGCATACAAATATATTCTTAATATATTCCTATTTTAAAAATATATTACAAATATATTCAGCATGTATTTAAATTATATATTAAGAATATATTAAGAATATATTTTTATAGAAAAATATATTCAAAATATATATGCAAAATATATTAGCAATATATTTTTCGGTAGATTTTGTTCGGAATAAATTTTTACCGTAAATAAATACACACATATTCTATATATTATTCTATATATTATTCTATATATATTTTATATATATATATATTTTTTTGCATATATTTTCTTCCGTTAGGAATCAGTTCATTTTTATTCTTTAAAAGTTAATTGCAATAAAAAAAATGCAATTACAATCGTATGTTTCTTTTATAAAATATAATAGTACCAAGTATCGATTCTAAAGACAAGACGAGATGGCGAGAAAAAAGTACAACTGGTACTTGGTCGAGAGATGATGACAAATCGGGTGTGAAATTGTCGCACGCTGCGTGGGCGTTTGGAACACGTAACCCGAACATTCGAGTGTCATTAACATACGCTGATCGGGTCACGAGTGGGCGGACGTACGGGCAAATGAGGTGTAAGCAAAATTTGTCTATTTGGTCGATTATATTGTCATACACGGAGAGTCGTTATGAAAGAACATTTCGCAAACAATGTGGCTTCGTTCATCGGCGTTAATATCTTGGAAGCTAAACAAAAATAATGATTACAGGCGCATAAAACGTAACAGCACAAAGGACCATCTAAATAAACAACGAATTTGCATTTAAATGCATTCAATGAAAGCGCAATATAATTCTTTAGTGTTCAAATAAAGACGATTATTCTTAACTATAAATTGTTTTTAGGAATATTGATTCTTGAAAGTTTAACATTTAAGTTACATTAATGATTAAGAATTAAAAAATACTGAAATCAATTAATAGAATGAAATTAATTATTCACTGCTGATAGTTAATTATTCACTTTCATTTGAACAAGCAAAATATATGTTTTCATAATGACAAGTTAATTACTACAATAGCTGGTAAAAATGACTGCTTTATGATGTTGTATAAACAATGTCGCTGAGTCGACTAATCTAAACGGCAGTGGGAACGAAAAGTTTTCTTTCTATATACTTAGAAACGGCGTATTTAAATTTATAGATTCTCAACGCTGGAAATTGGTGAAATAATAACGGGGAAAAGTTGAAAAAAAGGTGATGGTAAGCTGAAAACAGAAGAGTTCAATCAATTTATTATTCATGGATTTATACTGCGTCTATCGAGAAGTTGAAGCTGGGTTTGGGCAACAAGTGAATAAATTAAATCTTACTTTGTTGCGTTCAATAAATTTCATAGTCAGCAATATTATGAAAAAAAAAATGCTTTCTGTTTCTCATAAGGCGTTTAATTGTCTTTTTTTTATTTCGTAATTTATTTATTGATTGCTATTTAATTATATGAATAAGTTAAAGTATGAACATTATCTCGATATTTCCACTACTTAAGTTCATTGAACTTTGATTTAATAAAAAAAATACTTTTCTGTTTTTTTTTATTTTTTACATATTTTTTATTTTTTTATTTCTACATTTTAACTCTTTAAAAGAAATTTTGAATAAAATAAATAAAAAAAAAAAATGAAAATGAAGAAATAAAAATTAAGTTTTGATAAATTAATTATATTCAACTTCGTTATCAAAATGACTTTCTTTCCATCAGTTCATTTTAAAGTCATCAGCACATCTCTCTCTTGACTCGTCAAATATTTCCAGCCTTTAATATATCTTAGAAATTCAAAATTTTATGGATAATCGCTCTCTGTCTTATTTCTCTCTCAATTTAAAATAACATCAATATTAGAAATCGTCGTGAAATTTCTCAACAACAAATAATCGTCCGACCGTATCATTCTTGTTATATTCGAATTTCAAACCTCTTTTATATATATATATATATAATTCAATGTATTCTGAATGTCCAATCGCGTAACATTTTGATTCCCGCGAATGATGACAATCGAGTTACTCAGTGTATTTATTCGCTTTTTTTTATCTTTTTCTTCTTCATCTTTTTCAACGCTCTTATACGAAACAAAACAACCGTTTTTTTCTCGGAGCCGCGTGTTTCTGTTTAGTTGCAACTTCGGCTTTGCTCCGGTTTCTTGCACCTTACGCAGGGTTCCCTTCCTGAATGTTAATTAATTTGCCGACTTCCTGCAACATCCGTCAGTTGTTTTCCATTACGTTGTTAAAATAGTTGCGCCACTTTTATTGCTCAATTATGATTCATTTTCATCGTAAAAGTACGAGCCATAATAAACCTTTATATATTCGTTTGAAACAGAAAAAAAGTGCAGCAATAGAAAATAAATTTAAAGAAAAGCAGTACACATCTCTATGTCATTTGCGAAAATCATTACTACATTGAGTCAGCAATTCATATTTAAAGTGTTTCTAATTTTCTTTTCCCTTTCCCATTGTAATAGAAAATAATGACGCTTCGTACAATTTGAGTCGATTTAAATGACGATTTTTTCATGACTAAAGATGGCAAGCAAATGTTCCAAAAAATGTAATCATCACTGTAAAAAATGATTGTCCCATTTTCTTAAATTCAGTATAAAATATTCTGAAATTCAGTGTAAAATGTTCTTAATTAAGACAAGTTAAACTTAATTTAAGAACATTTTATACTGAATGTAAGAATAGTTTACTGAATTTAAGAAAATAAATCAAAACCCATTTTTACAGTGATTTAATTTGTATTCCTTTTTGATGATTTCGTCCAATTTTGATATAATCCAAAAAAATGCACTTTCAATCTTTTGCCCACGTTTAAATAATTGGTTCGATCGCGTTCAATATCGCGCAATTATGTCCAAATAAAACAGTCCGTTGCCATTAAAAAGCTCGGCGCGTGCAATTTACATAATATTTCAATAAAGAATTGCCATTCGCTAGAACGAGACAACAATCGCCCCACGAAAGTTAGCGGTCCGCATGAGTTTTGTTGTACGGAACGGACGTAGCAAAAAAAAAAGAAAAAAAAAAAAACGCCATCGTCGACCAATCGTCCCGCACTCGGAATCCCATTGAAAGTCTCTCGCTCTCCTCCCACAACTCGACCGCAAATTCTACTTCATCGAACGGCTTAGACGAAACAACGACAGCAAAAATCTGCGGGGTTAAGAGTAAAAGAGCAAACAGAGGAGTTGGAGCGCGCGCGAGTGTGCGACAAAGACGCACGATCGTTGGACGAGAAAGTGCAACGGAGACGCAGCGACGGACAGTCAGAGGCCACGGCAAGGGTAGAGCGGTCGTTTGCCTTGGCTTGCCTTCAAACCGCCGAGAAAGACCGAGCAACATGCTCCTCTCCGATACCGATTCCCAGGCGCGGCGACTCCGAGCCCAGGCCCCGACTTATCAAAAGATGCGCCTTTTTGCACTCCTTTTAGCTTCCTTTCTTATTGACAATTTTTGCTTTTGTTTTATGACTGCGTTTTTTTATTTTTTGTTATTTTTGTATATTGATAAAATGAGACCTTGCAAGGGAATTGCTTTGAAATTCAGTGATTTCATTTACGTCAATATTTATTCTAATTTCATTTAATTGAGTTAATTAGATGTAATTAAACTGAACATTGCGTGATTGAATGCAGCGTTCACTTTTACTTGCGCCAATAAAAATGTTCGAACTGATTGACAAAAAAGAAAGAAGAGTTGAGCATTCTTATTTCGGTTGATTGAAGCTCAGATAGTTAATAGATGACTTCAATGTTGTTCGAGTTACAATTTAAATGATATATTTAAATATAATTATTGCAAAAAAGCATTGTTTAAATTATTTGTAAACAAATGTTGGAAAAATTTAAATATTACTTATAATTATTATAAAAAGTAGATAGTTAAATCGATATCTCGTTTGAGACGTCATGACGCTTAAATATATGTTATATAATTTACTTAAACAAAAATGTACACTTAAACAAAAATGAATTTCACTAAAACCAAACTAATTGTTTATTTTACAACTGATATAAGAATTGTAAAATTCTGCCGCGAAGGATTCCGTAAATATTTGCAAATACTTCCTTATCCGAATAAAAAAGAGGAGAAAAAGCGTTTAGTGAAGATACGTGAAAAACATTGTGCGATAATAGCTAGAAATGTCGCGAATATTTCCGGTCCCTTATAAGGAAAAGTCGTGATACGTAGTGTGGCTTTAAGTATTTAAAAATTTGATTGGAAACATAGCAAAAATTGCTCTTACGGATATGTGTGCGCAAGACACATAAGTGATTGAGCGTAAAAATAGTTTATAACCAAGTAATCATTCACGTACTGCAAATTTGCAACATTTTTCAAAGCGCATTACAAAAAAACTTACAACAAACTAAAAAGCATTCTTTCATCATTATTTTATTAACATTGAACATTTATTTCAATAAAAAATAAAAAGTTCTTTCTATATTGAAATCATAGACAAAAAAACGCATTACAAAAAAACTTACAACAAACTAAAAAGCATTCTTTCATCATTATTTTATCAACATTTAACATTTATTTAAATAAAAAATAAAAAGTTCTTTTTATATTGAAATCATAGACAAAAAAACGCATTACAAAAAAACTTACAACAAACTAAAAAGCATTCTTTCATCATTATTTTATCAACATTTAAAATTTATTTAAATAAAAGATAAAAAAGTTCTTTTTATATTGAAATCATAGACATCTTTAATGTAATAAAAAGCACCAGTTAAACCGCAGACTCCCGCAACACAAGTGTCTGAAAAGGTTGACACTTGTTCCTAAATCATGGGACATCTGTCTCTCGTGGCTCAATTACCCTTTAAGTCAAAGTTAAAAAGACCGTAGCATCATCAGCCACCGAGACGTTCCACCAAAACCAACAAAATAATTCGGCCTCGAGTGACGTTCAGACCCGGGTATGATCGAGTCCCGAAACTCCGTCTCCCCCTCCCCTCCCCCCCCCCTTCGTCTGCCCTGTCTCCTTAAGTCGCGCGCATTCCACCGATCTCAATCGGTCGCGTTCGGCGACGCTCGGCCGGCGCTCGGGATTGTTCGGCTCGCGATCGGGGCCCACCACGCGCGACCTTCGGCGATCCTCGGCTGGCCTCGGTGGCGCTCGGAGTCAGGCGCTCGGCGTCTCGATTGGTCGACTGACGGTCCAGTCGCGATGCGGTGCTCGAGCGAGGCGGCAAGCGCACGGACCCTTTCAATTGCGAATGCAAAATGACGCGCGCCAGCAGAACGAGTTTTTTCTGTTAAAAAACGAATGAAAAGAAACATAAATCAAATGAACGTGCAAAACTACTCCCCCGCGACGATGTGGTGATAAGATTGTTTTGTGCACGAGTGACGGAATGTTGATGATGATGTCGTTCTTGTGACACGCGTAACTTTGATTCTGTGCCGAATTTGAATGTGTGAAACTAGTTTGAACCCTTGGATTTTTTTTCGACCAAATAAAAGTCCACTTAGGGTAGTTCAACTTACACGAATCAACAGGTGGCATCTCACGAACTAAGGTACGAGCGAATCAGCTCAGATACCGCATTCTATTCGCATGAACTTGTTTTTAGATTTATGTTACTAAGTTTAAGATTGAAGAAATGCAATATTATTTGAATGGACAAATCGTTGTTGTTAATGAAGTCAATGTTGAGAAATAGATTGTAAGTTTGTTGGATTGAGGAGAAAAGTGTTTTTAAAAGGTTGAAAGAAAAAGATAAGAAAAGTCGGAATACTGTAGGCATTTAATGTTGCAGATATGCATCTTCAGACAAATGTCTTGGAGCATTTTTTAAGAATTATTATTGAGACATTAACTTTTTCTTATCTTTTTATACCAGAGTCATTAGGGAATAAATTCTTCAATACTTCTGCAATTGATAACAGAATTTCTAATTCCTTATGATAAATCAAATAATGACGAATTAATTTCAAGCCTTCACAAATTAACATTTTTAATGATGTTTACTTAATTATCCGACTTCGATTTCTCCATAAGCTCATTTTGGTACCTGAAAAAATGTACAGTAATTCAAATCATTATATTTTTTCTTCTTCGTCGAGTTTCTTTAATTTTGAATACAAACGAAGACAAACATTTCCATGACATTTTTGCCATTTTTTCTCAAAAATCTCAGTTTTCTGAAATAATTTGACTAAGTCGAAAATCCTCATTTGCATTAACACAAAGTCAGTGTCGATCTGACTTTTTGACATGAATATAAACTGTCTATACTGTCAGAGTATGATGAAAAGATCGTGTTATGTTTCTTTTTGCGGGGGTGGCGGGAATTAAACAGTATAAAAGCACGATTTTCATACTTCGAATTCGCAACATGCCTTCTTTGCAGAAGGGCGGTCGTGCGTTTCTCACGCCTCGGGTATCAGTTCGAAGAGCACGGAAAACTTGCCTCGCCGGCTGAAAAGAATGAAAGGAAGACTTGTGCGGGAAGTTGCGACGTTTCAGGTTGCGAAGCCCGTCGAAATTCGTTGGTATTCATTTACAATCGAACAGCATTTTCTTCCAACAAACTATCTTTTATTCATCTTTTATTTCTTTTTAGAAAAAATAATAATAATTGAAAAAAAATATGAAAAAATACAATGAAATTTGCGACAATCAAAAAACGGCAAACAAATGAACGAATTGATAAGATAAATTCACTCTCATTTGACGAATTAATTGTCTCAGTTTACAATGCTTGTACTTTTTACATTTCGAGATTTCAATTAAGTCTTTCTTTTGACATTGGTTAACTGTGTACAGAAAAAAAGATAAAGAAGAAGAAGAAAAAACAGAAAAGAAAGAACACTCGCCTGGCTCATTCTGTATGACAAGTATTTTAATCGTCGATACTGAATTTCTTAATTCGAACTAATTATTCGTGAGTCGAAGCAAACGGTAAAATTTATCGCTTTACAACGCCGAGAAGAAATTCCCCGAGAAACTTTTTCATTAATTTCAATTCGCAGCTCGTTTAATTAAACAGCCACGATCAAAAGCAGACAATGCACGCTCGTGTGGAAAAGTGTGATTATCGAATAACTCGCTCTCTCATACCGTAGTTCCTTGTTCTGCGCTCAACAAAATGAGAAAATTCCGTGCATTCACTCGACTTTCCATTACAACAAAATGACATTTTTCCGGAATTATGATTTGTTTATGAAATCCTTTCTTCGTCTTCGGAAATGCAAAAAGGCCCACAATTCGCAGATAAAGAACTTTGTCATACGACCTCAAGTGGAGTAGCAGAACTTGCACATATACGTGACACGGTCTACTAGAATTTCTGTTTACTTGGCGTTATTCAAACTGCCGTTAAGCCGTATATTCAATGAGCAAATACCTTCGACAGTGTTCTGAATGAAAATGACACGACATTGCACACATTACTGGATGTTTCATTCATGCACGTTTACAATTGTAATTCGCCGCTGAAAAAAAGGAAAAAGATAACATTTGGAGGAATACAATCATTTTGTGCCGCCACTGACGACCAACGCAGACATTTTTCACAAGAAAATGTTAAATGTATTAAGTCCAACGCTGCCTTTACTAGTGTTTTAAACGCTGGTACTTAATGTTGAAATATTAAACAAAATTAAATATTAAAAGATCGATAAAAATGTAAAGCATAAAAGAACGAATGTTTATTTGACTATAATCGTAAATCAAAATGAATTCATTAAACTGAAATAATGCGATGCCGTAATGCCAGGAGGTTACGCAATTTTTAACTGAATTAGTGGGAGTTGTGTTTACCGAAGAATACCCACTTTTTTTGTGTCTTCTTGTCTTTTGTATTTATTCCCCCCCCCCCGCCGTTTTTTTCGTCAGAACATCGATAAATACGTTCAAACTACCGTAGAATGTTAATTGGTCGCAAAAATTTGCACTCGCAGTTTCTAAAAGTTCGTCGGACTATAAAACGAGCTTCGCAGAGAGTCTCATTAACGTTTTATGCTTTCTTGCCGAGTCTTTGTTTTTTCGTGCTCTACGGCGGGTCTGCACTCCGTCGTTTCTCGCGTTTTCATGGCCCCTAAAAGTCGCGCCCAACGACCCAATCAAAACTACCGATATTTTGCCTTTTTCTTTTTTTTTCTCTCTTTTCCTAAACTCTCGGCACTTTTGTCCATCTCGTTTGTAATTGCGTGCCAAATTTCGCGAATACACACATCTGATTTCTGATTATATCATCAATTTCATTAAACATCCCGATTCAATGCTGCCAAAACAAGCGTCAAAAATGCTCAAATTCGGGTCTTTATTTTCTCTCAATTCATTTTGCTCGTTTCAACTATGTTTTCAAAAGTCATTTCGGGCTTTGCAAAATTCAACGAATTCACGATTCGTGAATTGTTTAATTGGTGTGCAAATTTCACGAATTCGCGAACGTTGCATGCCGGCAAATTGCCCCGCGTCTCGTACCGTTAACTCGCTTCTTTTGGAATTTTCTCACACTCTGGCAGCGAGCGAGCGCACCGTTTTGCGAGGCCCCGAAGGGCGCTGCTATTTTCCGAGACGCTTATTGTCTCGATAAACTTTCTACTTAAAAGGCTCTAGTGTCTTTCGCGCTAGAGTGATCCCCAATTCCAATTCCGACACAGCTTTTTCACTTTCATTGTGTTATCTCTGCTAGTCTAGTTTATGCGCTTAGACCAACTTTATTGCAATCACATTGACTCATCTCAGCTGAACGTTTCTTCAACTTTTTTGCAAAATGTTTACTCAAAGTTGATACATTTATTACACGAAAAAAAAAGATTTATTAATGTTTACTAAAATTATAGGAAAAAGGTAAAAGTATTTTTTTCTTGAAAATATTAAAAAAACTTTTTTTTGCATGTGAGAAATCTTAATCTTAAAATCAGTTGAAAAAGAAATCCTAATCTCAATTGTTAAAGTAATTTTTACTATAAACGTAGTGAAATTTTGTCCAAAATTTTGCAATTTTGATGATATAAGACTTTTTCCTATATTTTGTGTGTGTATGTTTCTTTTATTACAGGAACATATTAACATTACACTTTGTCTTGTTTTACTTTACTCGATATTCTTTCTTTGAAACTCATCTTTTGTTTTATTTAAACACTGTCTTTTACATTTGTATTTCACCTTGTTTACGGCAATCAGACGTGTGATATTTGTTCAACACAAAGTGTTGCACACTAACTGAGCAATAAAATCATTACCATTCGGACACTTCCTGACTAAATGGCTGGATTTTCCGGATCAACGACTGTGCAAGTTGCCATATTCCGAAACTAGATATATCATCGAACATGTACAAGCGAAAAGTAACAGTAAAATATATTTCCGTTTTAAAGTCATGTGATTGAAAATGCACAACATTTTGATTGATTTCCGATGTTACTTTTCAAATGTTTTGATCCCTTTAAAATCCAAGTAAACAAGACCCGCGGTGATCAATTTTCCTAGCGGTTCTTCTCTCCTCGTGCTTGCGAACAAATGTCCCTTAGAAAGGTCGAAGATAACATCTGGAGTTAACTGCGCTTTTTCCGTAAACTCGAAATTCAAGTTTTTCTTCTTTTATCTCGATTGTTTGGTTGGCAAGTTTTTTTTCTCTATTTTTCCATTTTTTCTTCTATTTTGTTTTGTTTTTTATTTTTGTTTTAAATCATAATTGTTTAATCAATAATCTAAAGATTTGATTTATTTAATTAATCTATTTAATGTTAATTGAATGAAAGCAATTGAAATGAAATAATTAATTCAACTCATCGAATTCTAATTGTTTTCAATTAAATGCAGCACTTGAATTTAATAACTCTATTAATTTAATTTCATCAAATTAATTAAGTTTCTCTTAATCAGGAGTTAAATCCCGATAATGGGACATAATAACGATCAGTTGAACTTTGTCCCGCGAACAATGTAGATTGCTTAACGATTACATCTATTTTAAACGTGAAATTCAATTTTAAGTACGTTATTATAATTGCGCGACCTTAATTGCCACGATAAGTAACACAGGTCTAATCGTACCCAGTATCGAATGAAATCTTCGTCTATATACCGAGCAAAGTAAAAGTCTCCAAACGGACTCCAAGATCAGCTCCAACGACAAAATAAACTTTCGATCCGAAAAACCTTTCGAGACTTTCAAACCAAATGGTGTTTCGTGCACGCAGATCTCGATGAATCATTAGAATTACTCATGACGAAAAATGCGAAATATTTAGGACGAATCACGGTATCGCATGAACCGATCGGTACAATAAAAAAGGACAGCAAACTCGATCGTTTTACTATGACGAATGACATTTTATCGATCAATTATTTATTATTTATTGTTATTACGTTGAGGCATTAATACATGATTATTATTTTGAATGATAGATAAAAATCGATGAAATCGTGAAAAAGAATCGTGAAATTGAGACGTTGGGAATTTAATTAGATAATCGTAATTGTCGATGCTGTGAGATTTTCGTTATCTCGCGCGCGCCGTTCGGCGCGATAAATCGGCGTAGCGATGACATTAGTCACGCACCTGAGATATTGCGACATTGTGACGCGCGGCGGAGGAGGAAAGAGAGACAATGCGATCGGTATCCGTTGACCGAAGACAGTCATCTTTTTGCCACCGGCTTGAGCCCAACAATTACGCAAATCGGATCATGTGAAAGTCGCCACGTGAATTTGACCGATTAAAATGTCCGATCGGTTTCGCAAATCGATCCTTGTTTCAATTATTTCGTTAGGCGAAACGCTGATTGATCGACGATGATCGGTATCGCGCTTTCGGATCGCAGTTATTTCTACCTGACTTCTGGAATTAATTGTTTGTGCAAATGCTTGCACATTTATGTCATTTAGTCAATCTGAAATACAGTTGCGGTAATGCGAAAAAAGTTTTTTTTCATTTAATTTTGATGACTGAAAAAGTTTAGAATGAAATTGAAAGATTTATTGGGACTTTTTGGAATACATTTTAGAAGAATAATTAAATTTCTTTCAAAACCCGTTAAGTTCATTAAAATTTGTATTCGTTTTTTTTATTCAAATCATAGTATATTTCTATTATATAATAAATATTAGAAATATACATTATTAAATAATATTTTTATTTTATTTTATGATAATAAAATAAAAAAATAAATAATTAAAAAATGTTTAAAAAATAAATAAATAGTAACAAAACTTATTATATTTCTGTCTTAAAGCACTATTAAGAAATTTAATGTAATACACAAAATTACAAAAAGTTACATTTTTTGTTATTTCAACAATTTTCATAAAAAAATAAACATACATTTTTATAAATTAACTGATAAGTTTATTTATTAGAATTTTGTTTGTTATTACTAATATTCTTAAAAGTATTTCAAATGAATTTTGTAGACTAATCTATAAGAACCTTATGAAAACATACAAAAATAATATTTCTTTAAAAGTTCAACAGATCATCCGTGATGTTAAAATTTGATTGACATGATTGATTCTCCATTGACTCCTTTTTCTATCCGTATTTAGTATCGCGAAAGAGGATACGTCAAAGGCCAAGCGGAACTTTGAAACGAAAAACACTGTTTAGAGATTTTCCCACAATCCCGACGGAACTACTGTGGTTTTTTGTTGCACTAAGTAGGGATGCTACCTGCTCACATTTAAATTCAAAAAATACCAAACAACTTAGTCGATTATTCTGAAGAATTAAGCAAGTTAATAGAAAACATTATGTATTTCACATACTTAGCTTTCTTTTTCATTTTCAACATAACTATCCATATTTCAAAAGAGTACAATTTTACTTTTCTTCACATTTTTCCCTTTCGATACATTTTATTTTAAATGTCGTAGCCATAAAGGATCTTCTGGCCAGTTAATTTTCATTCATCAACATAGTAAGAAAATGCCACATAGCTGCAATACTAATTAACAAATATTAAATGATAATACCAGCGGTGGTTTGCACCGACCCGCGTTTGCGCTCGAATTACGCAATCGCCGTATCAAACAGTTGGCATTGTGCAACAATACTTTGCATCATTAACGTATTATGTATAATGATAGTAATAAAATTTATTGTACTTTATATTTTAATAGTTACGATTATATAAAGCACAGATAGGGTATCTTAAACGGAAAAGTTTAAGCCGCTGAGTTATTGCACTCGGCCCAGTAGGAAATTGTTTAGTGACAGTGAGTTATTCGTGTGTTGTTGGCTTACTGCAACGCAGCAACATTTTTGCCGTTTATGTGTCAAGTTCATTGCTGCTGATTGACTTTTGACTCGTCGTTCAGGTAAACCGACCAAAGCTTCGCGAAAAATCAATTTAATCCTCGCTCGACCTTAAAAATCTCCACATTTCTCGAATTTATATCACACATTTTTTCTCCTCGAAGTTTATCGCAATTTGCATTTCCTTTTTTTTACGAATTAAATGTAGTTTGAAATTTGCAATCATTTATTTCAATACCTATTATAAGATATTATTAATAGGATGTCTGCGATAGGATGTTGAAGAAAAAAAAAAGATTACTTCTATCTGAAAGAATAATAGCTTCCTACAGTTCGTTGAAAGAAGTCTTTTGAAAATGGCTCGTCTTCCTTTTTCTATCGGCGATCGTCTAATATCGACAAACAAATATTTCAATGCGGTGCATCAGCCCCGTAGACTAATTATCGACTACTTTCTGTACCGTACGAACCGGATGTCCTTCGCCAGCGCAGAAGCCGGCTAACCCATTTCGCATTAATATTCCCGTTGGCAGGCCATTGAAATTGCCTCCGGATGATCTCGATCCCAGCCAACGACACGACCATCCGCTCTTCTTCGTCGCGGAAAATCGATCCCACTCTTTCTTGCGCCGCCAAGAATAATTTAGCTCTTCCTCTTTGCAAGACAGAAGCGGAACGCCTCTGATGGATCACGAGACAGAAGTAGGTGGACGAACGCGATAGGATTAGGTCATCTTCACTTCAAATTTCCCATTTGGTCTCAACTTCAATTAGTCGAAGCATTTAAATTAAAACTAAACAAGATAATAACTAACAACATTTAAAGAGACCTTTTTTTTTACAAGTTTCTTTACATTTTTAAGTTTCCTTTTTTTTCTGTAAATCGTCATGCATCATTAAATCGCATGGCATCTAAGTTTGAATGATGAAATCGGCGGATAAATTGTCGTTACAAGCAAGAAACCGGAGGAACAAATATGGTTCGAGTTTGAGCAACTGTTGAATGTGACGTCTGCATGTTTGGCCGTGCATACGTCCTTGCACTGGAAGACGAGAGTCTCGGTTGTACAGAGAGAGACTGGTATTCGGTATTATGCACGGTACCGAATGCCGATTGGCAGAGCAGCCTCGACCATAATAACGTCTAAGTATGTATATGGTAGAAGCCCTCTGATTTTCTTACTCCTCGTCGGCGGTGGCTTTCGTTAAGTCGCCATTGCGCAAGACCTTCAGAGAACCTGTTAGTGGTTTAGTGCCAAGATAAAATATTCTATGGAAGGTATATATAGGCAGTGGCCGTTCGCGATCAGAGAAAGAGGCAAATTTTGCGCGCAACAATTTCATACGACAAGTTTTTGATGCTTGGCTTAAATATGAAAAACCCCATTATCCATGATTAAATGTTAAAGGTACTTATATAAATGTGCTTGGATATATATGTATATAAATATATAAATGTGCGTCTGTTATTAGAGATGGAAATTGTAGCTCGTGGATGCGAGAGTTGACGTGATCCATAATCGTTCTGTCGAATCGACTGTGAAATTTAGTCACAGATAAAGTGCAACAATGTTTTTGTGATCAGTGCATATTGCAGTTATTGAAATGATTCCTTGAAAATTGTACCTGTGAGAAAGACTAACTGTTGACGGGTTTACAGTTAACTTATATCTTCCCTTTAAAAACTGTAATTACGCCTTTAAGAGGGTGAAATTACGTATTTATGACTAGGTTACGTATCTATGGCTTTTGCAATGATGCGGCCAATTTATACGAATAGAATGGAAATTGTTCGAACAAACTTAGATACAATCTTAATCGGATTGAGATCTAATTTTTCGATTTAGAACGGCCATTCAACGGACTTTTATTTCCTTAATTGTCTTTGTTTGGGGCTCAATCATCTTTGTATGTTGAGGAAATGATGAAAAATTATAGTTTTCAATAAGTAACTGCATTTATGTTGTAGCGAAATGCTAAAGATGACATAAATGGGCTTTTATTACATACAAAAAAAACGCGAATAGAACAATTTCATACTTAAAATAGACGATAGCGCTATTTGCGGGATGTACATTATTTTTATCGCTCAAGCAATATCGTTAACTATATAAGGATTGAATTAGTTATAGTTTGTTAGTTAGATGATCAATTATTGATTCTCCTTCTGCCGCATTTTTCTTTCACTTTATGACAAGTCACTTAAAAAAGAACTTATTTCTTAATTACCACCGTTTAATGAATCGAAAGAAAAACATGACATCAATACAAGACACATATTATAAGGCTTCTCCCCCACGGCGATACGGATTTTGCGAGTATTATCTGTATATGGTACCGTAGCCGTGCGTTTGGCCTATTCTATGGCAGATTTGCGCAGCGCCAAGCCACACGGTTCTAACGTTATTCTGCGCATGAATATATGTATACGGCGTACCCCGTGTCCTTATACAGGGGGCAGCGCGTAATCAGGTGTATATATAAAATATATTATAAGCACGCGGCTGATGTTCACGGTCCTGCGCGAACACGCCTTTACGCGCGGTTTACGATGTCAATACATACATATATTCATGCAAGATGTGCATCCTGGTATGTAAAGTTACGATGCCACAGTATGTAGGTGGCTTCGCTTTACATAGGTTACTGGGTACAACGTTGAGATCGACTTTTGCGTACATGTCAGTTCGGTTGTTTGCGCTCGCTCGTTTGACGTCGTTTGTTTCGCATTTGAAAACAATGCCACTGATTGCATGTTACAGTTCTTTTTCTCTCTCTTGTTCCTCTTCTTCCTCTCTTTTTTTAACCGAGTTTCTTTATAACAAAATAATTAATGATTACATTTTCATTCATGTAACATAATTAAGACGATGATTCGAAAATGATTGTTATTTTGCTCATTTTTAATTATCTCGCAAACTTTTTAGAGCATCGTAAGTTTCATATATAAGATTTTATCCATCTTTGTTGTATGAAAATGAAATATCGTACATTAATTGGACGCTTTTTCGTGACGTTTATTTTTGTTGGGTGGCTTTTTTTGGTTTTCCTTTTTTTAATTATCCGATGGAATTTGAAGTGTAACATCGTCGATAGCAATCTTTACGCCTGAATTTTGTTAATTCTCGAGGCTTCTTTGGTGCTTTGAAATGAGCCCGGCACGACGGTGACCTCATCGTCCGGCAAAGGATATCGGGTACATCCACAGCCGTGCACGCGAGTGCCAGCTGTAAATAAAGCACGTGGTTCGCCTTACCTTCGTGCACCACTCGTAAGGCATCCATACCCTTGCGACCCGACAGACCCAACAGAAGCCATTTCACGTCTAACGGGTGTCGCTTTTTAAGGTATCCCGGCGCGCTTGCAAGATGATGTCAAGATGATATCAAGTGTTTTATTTTCTTTCTTCTGTTTTTCTTCTTCTTCTTCTTCTTCTTTTTTTACCGAATAAAATGGCAAAAATTCTTTCTACTTTGAATTATTGCGAAAAGCAATTAAGTTCGGGACAAAAATGGACTCGGCGCATTGCATATAGACTCACATTCGATAGGAAGTTTTTAGGTCTTCTGAATTGGTAATGCACATTCTTGGATATACTTAATAGGAATCGATGAGATGAAATGCACGTTTGTTTAGGCATCTTTCGATTGCAAACTTTGCGACCTTTTATGTGAAATTTCTTAGTTTTGATTGATGACAGTTTTGAAATGTTGATGAAATAAAAGAAAATGGAAAATTTTGTTGTATAAGAAAAATATTCATTGAAGAAAAATGGTGAAAAAATGTGAATGTAACTGTTTTAATTATTTATTAATATCTTATACTTGCATATCATTTAAATTGGATGTCTAATAAATGAAAACATTATAACTGATGAAATTGTTGAATTTGATTACACATTTTTACGCATTATTATGAACACACTGCGAAACTCTATTACATCTCGCTATCATTAAAATTACAAATTATTATCGCATTTCCTATACACGTTATTGACGTATCTTATATAATATATTTCATAATGCATAATCAATCACTGCAACGTGTTTACATATTCAATAGGTGAGAGTACATCATTATAAATAATACATAATCAATTTCAAATTATTCGTCGACTGATTTAAAATGTCTTCACATTTTTCCGGTTCTCGTCGTCATGTTTTATTGAATTAAAGTGCTCCTTTGGCTAAAACATTTCTATATTGAAACTAAAAAAAAAAAGAAAGACAGAAAAACGCCGAAGAAAAAACGCATAAAAATGAAGAAGCGAAAAAAATAAATAAAAGCTGTGATTAATTAAAAGCAACGTAAACTATTCTTGCTAATTGTAAATGCTTCGGCAGCCAATTCGATATAAACTTTTTCGCAAAAACAAGAATTCACTTTTATCGTAGCGAACGATCGGCAGAAATGCGGCTGAATGGCAGCTGCCGTTCAACTGGCCTGGTCTGTCCTCGCGCACATACATTCCGCTTGATTGACTCCCTCGGATGAGGAACGCCGGTAGCGATCCGGTCTGAGGAATGCGTCTGAGATAAATCGATGGCCTATATAGTCCTGTGTGTCGTATATTAAATTTATTACGTACGAACAATTCCACGATCAAATTTAGCGCACCCTTAAATCTTATCGTCGTTTATCCCACGATAAACATTTTTGCAATTTCGCTCGGAATCAAAGTTTAACAAATTCTTCACATCGTTTTTAGTTTTTTGTTACTTTTTTTTACAATTTGATGAAGTCAGTTAACAAAAAAAAAAAAAAAAAAAAAAAAAAAAAAAAACAACGTTTAAAAAGTTTGCAAATATGTGTGAAAAGGAACCCAAAATGGGGTTTCATTTCTTTTGTGTTTGAGATTTGAATTGGCCTTTCGAAATCACGTTTATAATCTTTCCTGACAAATTGACTTGAATTTAATGACATCGTTACGAACTCAAAAAGCAGTCCGCTCGTTTTGCCGAAGAAGTCTCCGTCATCGTGAGTCGTACGCTCACTAAAAATCGTCGCGCGATTGCGCAAGGGGACGATTCCTTTAGTGCTCTCAAGGTCGGCGCTCGAGTCCGAAAGGTTTCTCGAGCGCACGGAATCGACAATTTCGTTACACCCAAATTCAACGCCGTTTTAACTCTGACCCAAGACAACAAAGTAGGACGCGACTTTTCTTGTCACTTTCGTTTGGTCGCCGCGCATTTTTATGCCACGACCAAACACAATAACTGCGCAACTTTGTTATTCCGCGAAAGGGAAAGGTGAGCAGTCGATATTTTTTTGCGATAGTGCAGAATTCAATTGCGCGCGCAATTTTTTCTCTTTCTTTTATTTTTCTTTTTTTTTTTTTATGCAACGCCATCGATAAATATCACAACAGCTTTTAACCATAAATTGCCCCTTTATATCCCACATGAACGAAAATATATTTCTCAAAATATATATTCAATATATTTTTTGTATACTTTTTATATATTTTTTTCAGAAAAATATATTTTATATGTATTTTGAAAATATATTGTCAATCATGTGGGTAATTTGAAAAAATATATTTAATACAAAATATAATAAAGTTTCTCTCGAATTATTGTCTAAAGAATTTGAATTTTACCCCGACTTGTTGTAAAATGTTACTTTATAAAAAAAAGCTGACGAAAATTTGGTCTTACGAAAAAAACGACTTTTCAAAGTGCTATAACTTTTCAAAAAAATAACCAAATTGAGTTCTGTAAAGCGCATTTTAATCGCATCGACGCTGCTTTTCAGAATAAATTCAAAAAAATCTAGAATCTGATTGATAATGAGCATCTTGGCAGGCCTAAAAAACGCTATTTCTTGTAAAAGAATAAGAGAAGTAATGTCTCGCTTTGTACTTGGCGCGAGACACTACCGTGTCTCTTGATTTTTACATTTTTACACTGAAATCTAATTTTCAGTGTTTATTTATTGATAATTTTAAAATCGTTTAAACTTGTTTTCAATAAACTATTTTATGTTAAATGGTTAAATCTTTGACCAAAGTTTATTTTGTTTTTACCAAATTGTTAATGTAAAAATGCGCATGCATACTTTCAATTTGGGATTTCGCAATGAAGAAAGTTAAATAAGCATGAAACGAGCATAAAGCCAAGTGTCTTTGCTTTGGCCCTGGCGGATCTTTACCAAATCCGGTCCTCTGCAAAGAAGGCTGATGTTTATAGTCTAATGGACAGTTAATATTGGCCTTTGAGTCGAGCCAGAAAGCGTCGTTTTTTGTCTGCACGTTCAGACCTGCTTCCTTGTTCCTTTTAGTAAGGTATGATATCCACGTTTGTAAATCGAGACTGACATCCGTTCAAGGGGAAAAAATAGCCATGACGACCATTTGATAATCGTCACAGAGCTGTTATTTAATTTATTAAAGTACATGACAAGAACATTAAGTGCAAGAAAAGTATAAATTAAAAGGAAATTGACAAAGAGAAGAGCGAATAAATAATTCGTTATTAGCAACATTTAATGCACCATTAAAAGAGATAAGAAGAACAAAAAAATTTTTATGTTTAAGTTACTCTTATTTGGTGTGTTAGTGGAATCTGTTAAAATTTAGAAGAACGTGTTTATTTAACTGACGAATTTATGTATGACATCGACAAAACATAAATACGATGATAAAATTCCTTAGTTGAACATCGATTTTCTTCGATTTCTGGAATTGCTTTTTATGAATTACTAAACAAGCTATGAAATTCGTTGAAATCACAGCTCTTAAATCGGAACATTACGGTTATGTATTTGGAAAAATGTTATGTTTGCTTTATCGCTTTTTGTTTCGTCGCACATTTTATTATTAATAAATGATCATTTTATCTAGGAATAAATATTTATGGAACAAGAGTAAGGTGTTTTGAAAGTTTCGTTAATTAAAACACTTTCGGTGTTTGTGATATTAAACATTGTAGAATATACAAGAATCTCACATTACGAACAATGCAAGTACGTTCGATTTAAATTAATTATAAAATGCTAATTTTAAGGCTGAATATATTTTCTTCAATTTTCATTTCGAAGTACATTTTATTTCACAAAGAAAATTGTATATTGAAATATGTTAAATTACAATAACATTTTCACATTTATTATGTTAAAATATATATGAACATTGATTTGAATGACTAATTAAACTGAAGAAAAAGCAAACAATGAAATACTCTTTGATCATCATCCTCGTAAATGACAATTGATTTTCACTTTCGTCAACTCTCATGTTAGAACCTTAACGTTAATACATTAAATTCAATAACGCAATAACAATGAAAATTAATTTCATTATCTCATTCACAACAAAACATCAATACAAATTTGCACTCAATCCGCGACATGAAAGGAACGAAACAAAATCATTTCAATCTGTAACACATCTTAAAGACAAACTACATTCAAATTTTCTTTAACGATCAATTTCTTGAGTTTCACTTTCTCTGCTTCTCCACGTGGAAAACCTTTGCATACAACTGCATTAACTCAACAACAATATTAGCAAAAACATGGAAAAAGGACGAAACAAATGTTGACTTTCTATTACAGCATATATAATGCATTTGCACTCGACCTGCATAAAAAATTATAAATTATAGGAAAAAGTCCAGGATATATATATATTCAAGTAATTCATATACTAATATAATATAAATTGCAAAAGTTTTGAACTATTTTTACCATATTTATAGTAAACCATATTTATGGTAAAATTTACGATAAAAAATAACGATTTTTCTTAAATTGGTACACAAAAAACAATCGTTTTTTTGTACTTGGCCAGAGATACTACCGTGTCTCTTGATAGGAATTTTTGTCAATATGTGACTCGAAATGTCTTCGTATTCGTTATATTTGGACCCATTTTTCCAGTGGGTATAATCATAGTGTTATATATATGTATATACATATATATATATATATATATATATATATATATGACACCATACTAAGAGCACGGCGGCTCTTCAACTATTAGGCGCCGGTTAGAGCGGTGAAAAAAGACCGCGAGGAACAGAAAGACGACTTCTACATGTCCGGGCGCACAAGAAGTGCATGTACGTACATCAGCAGATACCAACAGATAGATCTTTCGCCGCATTGGCGCCATCTCGGCGCAATTTTTGCTGCCGCTTGCGCGCCAACATTGAACTTCGGTTGCTGCCATTGGCCGAGCAATATATTTTGCGCGAAAAACAGTCGCCATCGGAAAGCTATCCTTATTATACAACAATGTTAATAACCAATGCGGTGTTTGCACGCCGTTACATGATGCCAACGAATTTATCGTCCAATTGTTATGCAATTACAATGTCCCGCGGCAATTGTGCGATTATAGATAAATGTTATTGATACAAATGACCCATTTCGATTGTCCCAATGTAATTATTGGAATTAGACAAAGGGGAATTATTGGATACAATTTTTGAAATTATAAACTGGCGATTGATAAAAAATGATTATTGATAAAGTATGTGAAAGGACAAAAATATTGACTTAAACTTGAAATGTCGACTTTAATCTTGATTTTGAACTTATCGTGAGATTACGCAATAGACATAAAACTAACTAAATGTAAAGATAAGAGTATCGTAATTTCTTCGGGAATAACTCATAAAATGTATATGAGAAGACGTTGGAAAATAAATTATTGTAATGGATGGAAGGATGTATAGAATGAGATTGATAAATGCAAACAATGCGCTAAATAAAGGAATTTAGATCCATAAACAAATGTTTTACTACAAGTATATTTCATAATATGCAGCTTGCTGCAAGCAAAGATGATTCATTTGGAAGTTCATATACATACATATAAATGTTGATGGTTTCTGTAAATACAATGTAAGAGCAAGTGATTCATACGCTTGAGTTCTTGTTATTCTGATGTAAAAATAGACTGTCATGACAAAATACGGAATATTGTTTATTCATCCAATATTATAATGTATATATATATTTATACATCGATAAGTATTGAAAATCATTGAAACTAAAGGTCAATGCGCAAGGCAAGATGGTATATTTGATATTCCGCAGTTAGTACTCATCTAATACAAGCGTTACATGGATTTTATAAATAGAAAAAAATTTTTTATTATCATCGAAGAAACAAAGTTAAACGTAAATCTCAAGTACTTAATACTTGACATTTGGATATTGATCTTTGGTATTTTAAGATTGAAACTGGATCATTTTTAATGAAATAACTAATAAAACAAAATCTATAAAGTTTCTATACAATATTTGTTTCATTTTCTTACATTCAATAAAATTAATCAAGAGACACGGTAGTGTCTCTGGCTAAGTAACAAAAAAAATCGTCAAGTTTTTTTTTTTTTTTTAATCAGGTATAGATATTTTCCACCATCGTTCACACCTTTCTACCGAAATCCATACAATCCGCGCGCATGGAAGCATCGGTTTCCCAGATGCCTCGCAGCTGAATCAGCGCGGATGGCGCGTTAGTCACGCTGCGAGACCGCGCCGTCTTTGTCTGCGCGACTCCACCTCGCACCTGCGCGCAACTTTATGGCGCCCCCTTTTTTTTCTTCTTCTTCTTCTTCTATCCGCGCGAATAACTTTGAACCTAAATATATACAGCGAAATGATTTATCGCCGAAAGTTTCCGATCAATCGACGCGATTTTATGATATTTCGTTTGGATTTTGCTTTTTTCCTCTCACGAAGCCATTATTGCTTTTTCTTTAGATGTTTTTTTTTCTTCTTCTTATTCTTCTTCATCGTTTTTGATTGTTCGCTTCTGGGTCATGACCTACTTTTTGAAAATGCGTCTAAATTGGCCCATAAAAATATATCAGAAATCAAAATTTTTATGAACAAGTAAGAAAGAAAGACGAGAGAGAAAAGAGATACAAAAAAAGAAGCTTTGAGGTTGCATGCAGTCGACATTCGACAAGTCATGTGCGGCCGATGAACACCTGAAAGAATTTTTCGAATGTAATGACCAGCCCTTTCTTCGCTCGCAGTTGGTGTTTGTTTAATATTCGGCTGATAGACACCAGCCACGTTGATGCATTTGAATGCTTGCATTGCGAAGGAAAACAAGCTCCCTGAGGTGGAGACAAAATCAGATATAATTATCCTTCAGTCATTTTTATGTAAGAAAAAAAAAAGAAAAATTAAAAGAAAGATGAAAAGTAGAAAAAAAGATATTTGTATTAATCAAATGAAAGCGAGTTAATCATTTTTGTCAATTAAACATTTTCTTTGTACTTTCTGTTAATTTTGATTAATATTTAAAAAGTTGAAAATTACATTTGTTGATAATAAATTTCCATGTTTTGATAGGAAATTCTTATCGAATATTCCAAGATTCACTTTTGAAAATAATTCCTAAAATATAAACAAACGTGAATTTCTAAAGTGGAAACTTTTTAAAATGACTTGTTTTTACAACACCGAAATTATTTGTTCCATTCATGTATAATAATTCGACGATATTGAAACATGCCGCAGCTACTATTTGCTTTTCGTAAACAAATCTAATATGATTTTAAACTACTGACTTTTCTTTTCTTTTCTTTATTCTTACAACCGTGATTTATAGTTGTGCTCTCTGCCTTCTACCAGCATCTCCTATGTGCCACCTGAAAAGAATCAAATTTACTACAAGTGGACTTTCATTGTGTACAAAAGGGATTTTACCTAGAATACTCAGAATACTTTATCGATGACCTGATTTTGATTGTGACTTTTTCGTGAATCTTCTCTCACAATCCTTTCCTTTGTTTTAACATATTTCTTGCAATTCCACCTTTGATCGTTTTATGCAACCAATACAATCAAATGCAAAGTTATTTACTTTCACTGAATTTATTTCATTTCAACCTCAACTTTACATTTTGCTTTATTGTAAACTACATTGGGGAAAATAAAATCATTAAACCAACTGCATTTAATAAAGTTATCAATATCGGGCGGAATCTACCATGTACAATACTAATTTAATTCATAATACAAAATTATGAATTTATGAAAAAAAACCAATGTCTTGAAGATAATATTATCAATGGCGCCCTTTGTGATGTAATATAAATATTTTTCATCTTCAATATACAAAAATTAATAAAATGAAAAATTGAATCAGGTTGAATAGTGAATTCTATTTTAATAATTTATTATTTTATTATATTAAAAATATTAATTAGATTGTTCGTTTTAGTTAAAATTTAATAGTCTTATAATCTTTACATACTTTTTAATAATAAAACAATAGAGTCAAATATAACGAAATATTTTAATTTTTTATGTAAATTAACGTATATATGAAATAAAAAAGTACATTAATATATAATTATAATAAATTAATAATAACTTTTACTTTTATCCAAATAATAATAATAATAATTTTACAATAAAGATATATTAAACTAACTAACTGAAGTCATATGAAATATGATTTTATATTCTAAATATATGTGATATTGTCGCAATTAATTAATATATAAATTATATATTTTTTTAATTTTATATATAACTTTATATCGTTTTAGATATTTTTTTACAAAAAACATAAAAATTATATATAATATATAAAAATAATTATATATATATAATTTTATATATAAATATAAAAATAATAATAATTTATATATAAATTGCGGCAATTCGGCATATATTTAGATTTTCTACATTTTAAAAGGTGTAAAAATATCTAAAAATAAATAAGATTGGCTCCGTTTACACAACTCGGTGTAAACTTCGAATTTTTTTAGACAATAATTCGAGCTTTTACACGAAATCTTGTAAGTTGCGTGTAAAAATCTCAAGAAACTTTACTGTGTTTATTATTGCATTTTGCTTTAAATCTGGTCTTTTGTTTCTCGTATATATTTTCATAATTCGTATATATTTGATAATCATTTTTTTCGGTATAAAAGTGCCAGAACTGAAAAAAGTGGCTGAAAATGAAGCGAAGCATTCTAATCGATCTACTAACATTAATATTAATAGTCTGAACGCAATCAAAACTGTCAAATCAATAATAACAGGCAATTGAATGTCCCCCTTCGCTGTCAAACGTGTTGCCAGCCGACCGACAATCAAACCCCATTCAGCCATCTCCCAGACTAATTAAAAGCCGTCGTAACTCGAGACGGGCAACATTTTTGCCCCGTGTATACTCCACTTATCCCTCGCGTTTTCTACCTCAGAGTACGACGACGCATAAAGCTGAATTCTATCAGCCTCGCGCCATCTCTCTCCAGTATATCTGGTGCGTTAGCATACTTAATTGACTGGAATTGTCACATTTAAATCAGTCGGCATCTGGACATAAATTTTGCCAGCAACACCCACACCGTCAAAACGTGCGTAACATACACACATATATATATATATATGTATATATATAAATATATACGAACATGAAATGCACGTTATGCAATTTCACTTATTCTGCCGCTTTTGTTTCTCAAATTGCAGATGCTGGGAAAAAATGAAAAATAACTTTTCTCTTTATAATCTTTTCTTTTAACTGAAATTTTTATCACCGCTATTATTATTACGCGCAAAACAGTGTTAAGACGTTGAAAATGATTTGAAATTCCAGCTCATTAAATTCTATATCTCGGTGACGTGAGGCCGTAAATGGACAGGCGATCATAAAGTAGTTTTGCGAAAACTAGAATGTTAATTGAAAAATAAAATCTTAAATCAAGTTTTCGTAATGTGAATGGAATCTCTTTAATTTTTTGATTTACTCGTGCAATTTACATGCTTCTTTTATATATACAACCGTGGAAAATGTTGTAAAACTGTATGTCTTTAACTGCTCTTTTATTTTAAGTGCCTCGTAAAATAAGAACAAAATATCAAAATTTATGCACAAATTAAAGTAATTGTCTTATGGGGATCGAACGTTTTATCTCAGGCCTAATCAAGGCCTAATTTTAGCTGACAAGGCATTCCGTACTTTTCATTTCAAGATTTTCCATTCCATAAAGATTGCATTTTAAATTAAATTACATTCAAGAATAACAAAAAAATCGAAAACTGAATAGTTTAAGAGAAATATATATACGTATCACTTTTCAACTATGACACATAATAATTTACATTATTATTTCCACATTATTTGTTACAATTTATGCGCATTTTTTCTCTATAACGCAAGATAGCAATTTGTCTTCAGCGATCTATAATAAAAGCCTACCGCGAAAATAGTATAAAAACGAATTTTCTAATACATCAAGTGTTCGTAAATAACAGGCAATCAAAATCTTTTGTACAATTGAAAATACAAAAATAATTCAACATGCACATATAAATCATTCGCTCCACATAAACGATCAGGCCTACATCCAATCATTTATCTCGTTTAAATAAAACAAAAATGTTTCATTTTCAAATTAATATTAATTGTCCTTCGAGCAATGAAATCATTCATCAAGATTATACAATGTTAATCAAATAAATGAATTTTGTATAGGCCATCCGTGCAGATTTATATACCTCGTTGTCTATCCTTTGCATGACATTGCTCGATAACTCATTTATAATATCCCCACCCCCTTCTTTGAATCAACAAATCCCTTTTAATTGAAATTCGCACGAGCTCTTTTTTGCTATAATAAAAAAATGAATAGATTCATTTCAAGTATATTATGTACTTGAACCAAGTATATTTTATTTGAAACCAATATATTTTGAACTAACTCGATATAACACTTGAATTTACAATAATAAATGTATATATTTTTTAAGTTTCTAACTAATTGAATGAAATAATAATTACATAATTTCAATTATAATTATCCTTTACATTAAAAGACCATTAAAATATATTTTACCGTTTGTGTCAAATATATAGCTGCTAAATATATTAAGTTATGGCATTTAAATAAAATGGATATATAAAATATATAAATTAGATGAAAGCTTACAAATCTCATAAATAAATAAAATAAAACATGAAAGGCAGTGTGAGTTTGTATTCATATTCAAATATGTGTACTGTCGACATTAAATAAAAAAAATGAAAATAGAAGAAATAGTAACATAAATAATCGGAAATAAATCAAGAGACACGGTAGTGTCTCTGGCCAAGTACAAAAAAGAATTGTAATATTCTCAAAATATTTCCGTACTTGATTAAAGTAAACAACAAATTAAATTAGTTAGTCAGTTGATTCAAGTATATACAAGTTGTGATCTCTTAGGCTGGGTTTGTTTACAAAAACTGCTTCCCTAATTAAACAAAATTTATATATTTTTAAGTCATGAAATTCATTCAGACTATTCTTTGACATAAGTAGAATAGTATCAATCAATTTCGTGCTTTGA
>JABFPJ010000515.1:0-39359 GCA_022817425.1 Gryon sp. ZL-2020 | reverse complement strand
AATGTATATTTTATTTTTATATTTTTATATTTTTTAGTTCTGATGAGGAAATAAAATTTATTTCGAAACGTTAAACAAACAAGACTTTTATTTGGGATAAAAAATCAACATATAAAAATTATTAGAGGAATAACACTTTATTTATCCTCTTTTAAAATTAACATAAAAATAATATAAACATGTTATCAGAAAATGTGAAATAAAAAATAAAATTATTGATACAAAATATATAGCAGCTGATATAAAAAAATGAACTTAAATACTTTCATGACACGACCTCACAGTAACCCCCGCACAATGTGTCTCATAATCCTAATATAGCGGAACAACATTATCTTGACTAACAATTCTAATACAGATACCGGGGGTAATTGCGTGGCGATAGTCATCGCTAATTGCATAATTCTTTATGCGCGTATTAGCAAGTCGCAATTTACTTTGTAACAAGGAAATTGTGCATTAATGAAAACTACATTATCTCCGTTGGTCGGCCGGCCGATGAAAAAAGAATTAGCATGCCGTTGACTCTATCCGTTTATTTTATTTGGCGCGTTTTTTTCATCAAAAACCACCTTCTTTGGGTCGCGCTCTCATTTTCGGGCATCCTCGTCACTCGCGTCGTTCGCATCTTCCGGACAAAAATGCGGATGAAAAATTGAGGATTGTCGAGTTGGAACAGCATCGTCGGTATAGCTCCGCTTGGCTCGTACGATATCCTTAAATATTAATGACTTAATTATCCGCTACTCATTAATAATCCAACTCTTGTAGTGAGACGTCATGCATGTGTATGCGACACAACACATACATATCTAAATATGCAGATACATAGATATATACATAGGCATACTTATATATACATATATATATAAATATATATACATACATACATACATACATACATACTCATACTCACAACGGACAATCCCCCTCCGTATGCATTACTAAATATATTGTACATGCATACATGTGCAAGTGTATGTGTCAACATGCATGCACACGTGGCCGTGTTTCCCTTTGTCCCTCTTTCTCTCACGTCGAGACCAACTTTACTGAAAAAATGCATTTCGCAAATCACACTACATGTGTACATCTGCCGTGCTAGCTCTCTGTGCCGCGTCGTGGAAAAAGGATTAGCGAGCCCAAACGAAAGGCCGAAGTGAGAAATGTCTCTATGACGTTTCTTCACGGCTCACTTTTCTGATGAAAATGTATTTTTCCGTCACACGTTGTCGACCTTTGTGATTGTTATTTATCACAAAACGCGTTCTCGTCAAAGCGCGCAGATTAATATTAATCACCTGAATCCTAATAAAAGTAATTTCTTGTTCTTTATATATATATTTTTTTTTGTAATTATTCTTTTTTTGTATTTAAGTAAAATTTTTGTTTAATTCACATTTTTTAAAAATAGACCATCGTCTTCATCTTTCATTACATTCGTTTCGCACCAACTAAATCACATATCGACTAAATTTAGGGACGTTTGGATTATTTATATATCCAATTCGATGTGTAACTTTCTTTTATAACTTCCTGTTAGACCGCGTGGATGGAATTTCGTGCAAATAGTGCGAGTTCTTTCAACCCGTGACCTTCGAGCGTGTTTCATTTGTATTACTTTTTATTTGAAGGCAATTGTAATGTATGATTATTACGGTGTAATTATCTGTCACGACTGAATTTATTTTTTTGTATTCGAAAATAACACAAATTATATTCAAAGAAATGCTTTAATTAAAAAAAATTATTTTTGTTCTATAAATTATTCATATTAAAACAAAATTTATCGAGATTCAAATTATATTTATAACTATCGAATTTATAGAAATTGTTTTTTGTTTGAAGTATATAAATAAATTATTGATTATGTTTTATATGATGATGAGGATGTAGCTTTAATAATTTTTTTAGGGAAATTTGTCAGTGACATAGCTCAAAGTGGTACGAAATTACCCTGCTTCATGCTACAGTCTTTGTTCGCAGGGTCGGAATAGAAATTGCCTTATGTAAATATTGAAGGAGTGTTTTCCAATGGCGGTTTTTGATGTGTTCATTTTGATCGCGCGCTGGTTGTTTTATCATTACAGCTCGTGATTAATTCAAAAACATTAGGGTCGGTCATATTCAATTGAGTAAGAGATATGTATTGAATTGTATATTGCTTATTTAATGGATATAATTCACTAATTATTAAATATTTGTGCTTAATCATATCCTCGATAAATTCGGCCGGAATTGTTGTATTTGTTTAATTTGCTGCATTGATGTACATGCTAAATAATACAATTTGCGATGAACATTATTTTAATCCATTAAAACGTTATGCAAAAATGTGTAAACAAGTTCATTTAGTTTGCGCATTATGTTAACAATTGAAAGCAAATGTGTGCGTGAAATACGTTAATCTAAAACTATATAGAAAATAAAGTAATTTTTATTTCCGTCTGTTTTGAAATGTTAAATTTTTATGTTCTTGCTATTGATACAATCGTGGTATTTTCATTTTAAATTTTAATTAAAAGGAATTTGATTTTACTCTTATGATAAATATAAAAAAATGGAAATAATTCGATCGAAAATTTTAATAAAATATCAAAGACAACAATATCAATATTACATACCTTTTTTTATTTTCACATAAGTAATTTGATAATATGAGAATAATTCAGCAGGTTTTGATTTATCAAAATCAATCACGCGTGTCTTTATGAAAATTAATTTAATTTAATTTAATTGGGTATTTAAATGTAAAATAATATGTCATATGATTATTTTAAAATCATTCAAAGTTGTGCACGTATTATTCATTATTAATTATTTTTGCATTATTAAAATATTCGGTAATAATTATGAAATATTCCAGTAGTCGGTATTGATACATTTTGAAGTAATAAACTTTAAATTATTCATTCATGAGGATGATTTTTTCAAAGTAATTTGCAATGCTTTTATATAAATGTTAATATAATGTATTAATAAATAGTATTATATCAAATCATGAATAATAGCGTCGGTTCTTATGAAAAATTGCTCGAATTAATGTTAATTTACATTTTAACCCAACGCAAAAGAAGAACAAAAACTAGAAAACAAATTAGATAGTATAATTAATATAACCAACACAATTACAACATATTTCTATTCCATAAAACTCATCTTGTATTATTTATTTGCATTTTTCAGAATACTAAAATATGCTATAGTATAAACTCAAAGATTATCATACCATTGGTTAAGTGATGCGAATCAGGCGTTACGTCACGTAATTGTGTTGGCGTAATTCATGGTTACAATATTTGTTAAACATTAACATTAAATAACATACTTGCAAAAATCACTCGTATTGTCAATAATGTGTGATTAGAAATGCAATCTGCAGACATTATTATTTTATTCGTAGGTTTACCTTCTTTAAAAATATATTCATAATCGTTGCTTGAATATCCACTAAAGTAAAGAAAAATGTATGCGTTGAATTTATATGATCAGTTTTGAAAAACTTTGAAAACTACTTATCAAGCAAATCAAAGTTTTTGGATTAAAGAATCAAAAGAAACAAAATTGTTGTTGAAAGAAAACGTGAAGTCAAAATAAATATATAATTATTCATTGGTACTCGGGATAAACTTTAAAACTAACGAAAAAAATAAACTCACAGTACAATCGCATATCTTATTTAGATCTGCAATCGTGGTACGAGATTTCGTAGCTGGTGTTTCGGCTGAATTGACGAGCAGTAAAACGCAGGTGCGCGCAAGACGGACGAACTGTAAGTGCGTCCGAGCGTATACTACGGGCACCGCGACAGCTGCTCGCGATGCCCGTAGTACGAGATTGCGGCTTATTAAATAGGCTAAAGTTGCAAATGCGATAACGACGGTAATTAGAGTATGTGCGTGTGGAAGTAGTAGCGCATCTGCCTGCCGCTAACGTATGTTATCGACGTTTTTTGGCACCAAAAAAGGGTCACTGGATTTTTTACCACACGTAGACTTTTTCAAATATATATAATCTTTTTTATTATTTATAATTAAATAGTATATTTTGCCACTAGAGATAAGTGTTTTTTCTAGTTGCGGGCGATATTTTTTCTCACAAGTGCATCGAACAAATTTTTTTCTTCAGTCGGGGAGGAAAAATGCCCTTTTCTTCCCTGGGGAGGGAACGTAACTTTCCATCCCAATGTTCTATCCCTTGGGAGGGAAAGTAATCCTCTTATGTCATTTGAGAAATTTCATCCCTCAAATGACGTAATCCTCTATTACGTCATTTGAGGAATGCAAATGCTTTTTTCCCGAGAGAGAGAAAATGCCACTTTCGTCCCACTTTCTAGGGGAGAAAAGATGTGTTTTCGATGCACATGTGAGAAAAAAGTTCATTAAACTGCAAAAACAATTGTATTATTTTGAGACAATTTTAAAACATCAAAAATGTCAATTATTCAATTATGAGACACTTTTGCATCTCAGTCATTAAACAGGTCTCAAAAAGAGACATTTGTTTTTGTAGTGTAGTCCAGTCATGTACTTCGCATACATTATCCATAGAATATAAATAGGTCATATATATATTTTGCTCTAAATATAGAGATAGACCATTTTTATATGAAATTTAACGCGAGAGAGTAATAATGAAATTCATTAAAGCACGTGGCGTCGACACGATCATTATGATTATCGCAGCACGCAACAAGCGAGAGACACGTCTTGACAAGATGTCGTTGGCGCCATAAAACGCATAAATCGCGGCGCGTGTCAAACGCGCTTTTTTTTATCGGCCGTGTGGCGATTAATTTCTTTGCGGGGGAGAGAAACTAGCGCGCGTTTCACGCCCGACGTACGATCCTTAATCAGTTTATGACTTCATCCGCGGCTCTCCACATCGCGTCCAATATCAAGCCATCCAACGGAAAACAATTAGACCCGATTTACATTCGCTGCGTTTTCCCTCTCAGTCGTGTTTAATCGCGCCTTTGTATCATTTACGGCTACGGTCTTTGATCCACGTAAAACCGATTACATTATCGACTAACTTTCGCTTCGCCTGCTCATAAATGTTTTACGTAAATTCAATCGTGAATGATGTTGTAATGTTGAATAATCATTTTGTGCTCGATGTTGATTTCGGTAGAAAATTATTTTACATGTTTAATCAGATATAATAGTTTTTTTTGTCTTATAATTGTTTCAGTTTATTTGTCAGATTTGTACAGTTGTTAAAATATGTATTATCGATGAATGGTTTCATATTTTATACGCTTGTTTATATCAAACTTAGATATTATATACTGGAAAAACCCAGACATCAAGTATTATTCTTGTAAAAGTATAATTATCATATTGAAATAAATTATCGCACAGTATAAAGGATTAATTTAATTACTTCTATAAATAAAAGTAATCCTCCAGGATAATAGCGCACTTATCTCTGATTTATTTTAAACATAAAATTTGTAATTTTTAAGTTTTTGAAATAAAAAAAGTTAACTGTGCTCTGTTTGCTTCACTTGTTGAAAATTTATATGAATTAAAAATATTATCAGTAACGAAAAACATAGTAGAATATTTTTCACTGCAATGACTTTTGATACTAGAAAACATAAAATCGGTAACAAAAAAACTTTTAAAATTCATTAATCTTCATAATTAAGCTATAACAAAATACAGAAATATTTTGAGCACATCTTTGCACATTGCTGGACGCATTTGAATACAAGGATAACGTTTTCCTTGAAATAACACGTGTATATCAATTGTCATTGAGGATGTAGCGCGCCAACCAATACTGCGCAGACGCCGACAACCGAAAACGCCGGCTCCACGAATTGCGCGGCACTTTTTGAGTCGCGCCATAATTTTTTACACTGAGTTTCATTTATTACATTTTCTTTTCTCGTGGAGACTCTTTTATTTATTTTTGCGCGCTTTCTCAGTCTTGTAACAACACGGGCGTAATAAAATCGAAACGAATTCAAGCACGAATCGTCGGGGATTCGTTTGTTTTTTAATCTGCGCCTACTTTGAGTTATGTATCCGGTGAACGAACGGGTACGCGTGCAAATAACGTTATCTCTCGCGCGTTATATACCTAACCTTAAAATATAAATACCGGATAGTAAGTGCGCCGTGCGGTGTGTTTGCCAAAAGGAAATATGCCATCGACTGTGTTCACATAGCGCGGGACAAAATTTAGTGGAACTACAAGTCTTCATCACAGGGAGGCTACACACCGATTCAGCCTTGTTTGATTTTGCTTAAACGCTTTTTATTTTATTTCTTTTCTTCTTTTCTTCAATTTTTATCGTCGTTCATAAAAATTGGCCTCCCCTTTGTGTCTCGTCTTCGAGAATACTTGTAGTTTCTTTCATCCGAAGATAAACTTGGTACGGCCATTTCCTCCGCTTAATTTCACGTTTCATTTAATCAAACGCTTCGCCATGAAACGGCTTTTAATCGGCGATATTCACACGTTACCCCGCGCAACTAATTCTTCTGTGTTTGTGGCGGCGCGATGCAAATTATTGCAGTATAACGCCGCGGTAGCGTGTGAAATTTTAATGAAAGTAAACTGCTATTCTTGACATGTACAAATATCCACTTAGAAATGCACGACACGACTATATTTAGTCCAATACCTTCGTAACATGTCAAAAGCTCTATCACACGAAAAACTTTTTGTGTTATGCCACTACAAGGGGACGCGCAATCACGTGTTGGTCTCAATTTGAGTCTTCTTTTTCTCTCCTTCTTCTCAATCGCTCTGTGTCTCTCTCTCTCTTTTTTCTTATTCTTTTCTATGTGTAAATGAATCGTTGGAAGTGGAGAACGAAGAAAATTATATATTATTTGTTTAATGGGAAATTTAAACTAACCTAAATTTTAAATTAGTTATTTAAGTATTTATATTGCATCTTCCTCTATATTCAAGTTTTATTATATTTAATGCAATTTTTGTAATTTTAGAATTGACTGTTTTGTATTAAAATGAGCTAAATTGATCAAACTTATCAAGCGATAGAAATTTTGACTAATACTGAAAATGATCAAATGAACTAAATACTGAATATAATTCTTCATTTGATTAGACTGAAAAACTATATTCAGTCTTCTTCATTACTTAAAAGAAAAATAATTTCACCTAAAAGGTGTGTTTAAAAGGTCTATTTTTGTACAATTTTGTACGAATTTTTTGTGTAAAATACAAGATTATTTAATATTTTACACATTGTTTATGGGGATTGCTTATGGGTTCTTGTCTGCTTCATATATAACATACTTTATCTGCATAAGCATCTAAACGACACATAATCAATATATAGGATGCATAAATTTGCACTTGGGTTTTTTTAAAATATTTTTTATTGGAATGCGGAAGTGACTTTTATTTGGAGAAAAGTGGTGCGCTTAGAAATGACCTGTTTTATTCTTGCGGTTAAATAATTAATGCGCACGCTATGACGTTATGTAGTTCATAATTCAGAGTGTAATACAACTTATTAATGAGTGTTCTATAATCTATACTCTATACCGGTGTCGATCAACACGTCATTGCCGAATAAATATTTCATAGTGCGGCCATTAACTGAACAGGGACTAATAATTGTATTGCTCTGGCCGCGCGAGAGCCGAGGACAGACTGTCTGTAACAAAGAGTCGAGAGAGAGTCGGGCATGTATTATCGAGAATCGCAAATGTGTACACAGACAAACAGGGCCCATTGTCGGCACAAAGCTCTGAACTTTGAGGGACTCGACATCAGTTGAGCATAGAATAGTTATCGCAAAAGCACCGAGTGATTCGCACGATTGCGTATGTATAACCTCGTACACATATCACGTGCAGATTCATAACTAAACTTCTCTCGCAATGCAAATTCCTGCCTATTATCAAATATTGTTATTTGTTATTTGTTTGTACGATCCGTCAAACGCGAGAACCGACTATTACTGTTACTGCACTTATCATCAACCCGACAAGCCTTCGTTCGCTTTTTTTTATCGCTTCTTCGAAAATGAAACGAAAATTTGCATTCTATATCGAACACAATATACAGCTGGACTCAATTATCAGTCTACTGAATGGAAAACAGTACATATTAAATTGATAGATTATTCAAACGTTGATTAAAGTTTTACAATGAAATTCAAACATAATTATACGGTAGAATAATTTTTCTTATAGTATTTTATTTGTCTTTTCCTGTGGATAGAAATAGCATTTAATACAACATTTTTCTACATAATAATGTTTGTAAAATGAAATTATAGGGAGACTATTGTGAAACTATAGTTTAGAAAAAAATTACTAGTTGTATATTGAAGTATAAAAAACCTTACATTCAAATAAATGTTAAAAAAGTGCTTTTAATTTTTGATTATTTTTCAGAGCATTGTTTCAATTCAATATCTTTCTTTTTTTTACAATGATCAAATTTAATTGAAAAATTGTACGTAATTGAAACAACGCCTTGATAAATGTTGAACATAATCATGAACAGTTCGATGGAATAATTCAGTGTAGTTATTCAGTTGTCATAATAAACCGATTATTTGTTTCTTTCTTTCTTTTTCTTTTTTTGATAGTTGGTTTGCTTAATTAATTGAATTCGATCGACATTAAATGCCAACTTAAATAAAGGGGTTGATTAAATCTAAATATTTGGTAATATTTAATATATAATTCAACGGAATCGTCTCTTCGAATTTATCTCGGTTATTAAATAGGTTTCGTTAACATTCATTCGATCGACTGAAAGTGATTTTGCGCGAAGTAGTTTCGCGAATTATCAAAACGATATGCTTATCATCTCGTTTGTAATAAAATGAGCAACTTTTTTTGTTCTCATCGATTCAACGCACTCCAATCCTAGTCTGTTTCATGTTTAATTACTTGTAATTGCCGCAACTATTATATGTTATTATGAGGTAAATAATTTAATGTTTTGTTCGATGCGATGATATTTAATGCAAACGTATTACCCTCTGCGTGGATAGATCGACTCATGCGTTGCGCATGATGTAACCAATATTCGATGTAAAGTCTTTTATCTTTTCAACTGTAATGGTATTATAATAATAATTACCACGAAAGATCAAGTAATTGTTGTTTCCATGGTTTTATGACATGTTTATGTGCATAACATCCGTGGGAATTGTAATATCTTCTTCTTTTTTTTTCTAGTTTTCATTTTTATGTAAAACAGTCTTGCAGTTTTTCAAACGCTTGATGTCCAACTTATCTTTTATTTTTATTTCACATAACATGATAAGTTAAAAGTTGTGTAACTTTTTATTCTTCGAAATTCATATAAAATATGAAATAATTGCGTTAAATCTTGTTAACTTTGATTAATGATGTCATAGTTGACCTAAATTCGGAGATAGCGAGCTTGGAAATGTACAGAGAAAAATACACAGTTATTATAACTATATCAAAATAAATAATACAGTCTCTTATATATGAATGAATTTGTTGTGAATTATCGGAGTGGGTCCGTATGCACTTGAATTACATGTTTAGTATCGACATTTCAAATCATAAATACTAAAAATAATAATACAAAGTGACTTTTTACATATTTAAAAATAAAAAAAATTAAAGACAATATTTAAGATGTTACAATCACTTTGATGTTACTAACGTTTTACAAAAAAAAAAATTAATTAAAAAAATTAATTAAAAAAAATAATTAAAAAAAATGTTTGTGAAAAAAATATATTAACAAATCGCACGCATAGAATCGCACTATTAATTTGATGCTGTAAATCCAGTTTCATAAATCTCGCGGAAATTCATTATATATAAGCGTTGGGTGCGCGGCGATATTATGAATTCAGCAATGTCATGCCGAGAGCTTTACACTATATTTTGTAAACGCGCGTTTATAATCGCGATAATGTGCCGTGTTATCTTCGTCGCGTCATCCGACAGACGGATTCAGGCGTGCCTCGAGCTTTGTGAAAGAAGACGCTCGTCGCCTGTCATTACAAACGCCGCGCGTACAAACGCGTCGTCGAGCGCACGTACGTGTTTACGTATACTGACCTTTGTGCCTGTAAACTCGCGACGCACTGGGAAAATATCAATTTGTTCTATTGAAAAAATTATATAAATAAATAAAAAATAAAATAAATAAAAAAATAATTTTAAAAAATAAAAAAAATGAAAAATAAAAAAAAAAAATTTTGTGAAATACTAAAAAAAATATAAAAATTAAATTAAAAAAAATTAAATTAAAATTATAAAAAAAAACAATTAAAAATAAAAAAAATAAATTTAAAAAAAGAAAAGAAAATTGATTTTAAAAAATTAATAAAATAAAAGAAATAAACGGAATTATTTTAGCGAAACGAAATGAAGAAATAAAATTAAAAAAAGATACAAATAAAAAGTAGCAACGAAAAAGGTTTGGCATGTTTGTCGTGATTATTTATGAATCAAAGCGCAGTCGAATTGTTACTATTACGTCGGATAAAAAGTCGCGATAAACAAATGTACGGCGCGTTATCAAAGATATGTTTAATGGAAAATTAAAATCCACATCGATAATTCGAAAGAGATAATGCGCGACTGAGAAAAGTCGTAATTGATATATATTTTTTATGTTTGTAATATTTATTTGTGGCGTACGCAAAATACTCGTTACCGGGGAATTAATTCGTAAAAAAAATGTGGAGCAATCACGCGACATATTAAAAATTGACGCGCCCGCGTCGATACTCATTTGTCGGAAAATTCGAAAGATAACGCGCGATTCGCAAATTGAAGCAACAAAAAATGCACGTAATTATTATTACAATGAAATCACGATTGCGTCTGAAGGTTCGCGCGCGTAATCAACCAGAGTGGCGTTTTTTTCAATGATTTATTGTACGCGACGTGGAATGCACATTGCATTGGAATTGCATCGAGCGTTTAATCATTCGCAATATTTCAGTAAGGTAATAATTCGTGCGTTTTTAATTGTTCGAGCGACCATTTAATTTATAGACTAATTAACTGATAAACGCGCGATTAATGTTGCGCCTTGCGCACGTCGCTTCGCGTAACCCACTTCTTTCGTCGGACGATCGGGACACTTGTTTTTTGACGCATCAATCTTGGCCCATTGAACTGTCAGCTGGAACGGAGATTTATGTACCGAGAAAAATGTTTCGAGTTATAATTACGTTGTTAAATTTGCAGAAGTATTTCGTTGACAATAAAAAATTTCAAATACAATTTTTCAACGAGTTGAAGCTATTTTTCAATTAATAATAAAATAAATCAACAAAAAGTTCATATTATTAATATAGAAATATTTAAAAAATAAAAAAACTAAAGAATTGTACAAATTAAAATCGTTATTAAAAAACACACTTGTACAATTTCGATATATATTTTGACTGTAAATTGAAAATAATTTGCATAAAAAGACATACATAAATCTTAAATAATGTTCTAAGCAATGGAAAAACGGAGAGATGTGAGTGGGGAAAAATGATGAATCCATTACACGACGCAATAACCGCGAAGAGCAGCAAAAATCGTAGAGTTATTTACAATGCAAACCCGATCGGTCTAATTTGCATAAAAAATGGCGCTCGATCAGACGAAGCAGTTTTGCGAAAGTGTGCAAAAAACGAATGATGAATGGTTCAAGTTGATTTGCTATGGCTGGTCGAAAACGTTGAAACAATCGAAACGAAACGCGAATCGGACGACGAAAGAATGAGATCCATTTCGTACATGTGCGCAATCGGCGTTAGACACGAGGAGAGCAACATTGTGTGTTGCGCAGCGATGGATTAGCGTAATAAAAGTAGCACGCATACACAGTGGTCCGAGTCGAGTTCCAGGGTTGTACGTAGTAATATGTGCAGGATGACCCTATCAGGGCAAGTTATGATTCTCTAATTGAACCGGTCCATTCAGTCGTTGCATACAGAATAGAGCCCACATCCTAGATCGCGCTGTCTGCTATTCTAATGGCAAATTGCATCAATATTATATGCAGATTTCATGCTCGCTTGTATGTGCGCTTAAGTATGCGTGTGCACGTTAACGTTTACGTACGAACGTTTTAATACATGTATGTGTGCATATTAATATGCGCGATGCGCATAAATATATGTGCGCGAGCCGCAAGCACTCGCCATTCTATCGTTTTCAAGTAACCAAGTGTTTTGCCTTTTAATATGTTATTTTAATTCATTAGACCGCTTAATATTGCAACGCTTCTGCCAAATCGACAAATATTTATGCCTCAAGTTTGAATATCAATTACAAGCGTATCACAACTTTTACTCTTAAATGAATAAGTATTTTAAGACAGATCTCAAGCATTTTGCAAGAGTCCAGTTAGATTAATGAATTTGGGGATTAAAAAATTAAGGACTTTTCATTTCAAATGAAGAGAAATGCTAAATTGATGTGAAATTCGCAAAAAAAAGATAAAATGATTTGGAAAAAACGAAAAAAAGGAAGAAAGAATAGAGCATGAAGGAAATAGAGGGAAATCTGTTGACAAATGTTGTGAAATGAGTTTGCGCGAGTGGCAAAGTTTTTCGGCGCAACGAAGCCATTGTTCCTAATTGCAGTTCATAAGTAAATTTTAATCTGCGTAGCGCGCTTGGTCGGCAAAGTTTATTTAAATTTTATTAGTTTTGCTGGATGCAAGTTTTATTTAAATCAGCGAATTGTTCGAGCAAATCGGTTAATCGTAACAACAATTTCACGTTATACTGACGTCACGCGCAAGTTGAACTGCTTTTTTTTTTCGTTGCTGTTGCTGTTATGCGTCGCTGTCTTGCGCACATTCAGAGTCGCGGGCGCATGAATATTTACTTATTTCGGGATTTATAACTTATTATATTTTGCATATCGTAGCGATGTTTGTCGGACGAAATTACTCAGAATTTTCTAGCCCATTCAGTGAGATGAAAACGGCATTTCCATATAAACTGATTTTATTCAGGTACTTTTTCTTAGGAAACCGGTTACATATATTTTCTGCTACTACTATTATGCCGTTGAAAGAAATTCATTACCAACGGAATAACAAATATAATGTCGCGGGGCTATTATTTCTCAAAGTTGATCCAAAAATGTCGACAGTTGAGTATAAACGTGATTACTCGTGCCTTCGTGTGTTAGAAAATGAAAATTTCGCTTATTTCACAACGTCATAGCATAATTATTGAATTAACAAAGCGGCCGGTTCATTTATTTTGCATTGGACAGAGTCACAAACCAGCTTATGGCTCCGACGATCCGTCCTATAAATCATCGATGTCCTGTAAACAAGTAATGCGTAATTGAATTCGCGGGTTTGGAAATATTTGTACGTTCATTAAAAATAAAACGAAATCGGCTGCGTTCGTTAGAGTATATAGTTTATTTGTTCTGATGAAATTGCGTTAACTAAAGATGGCGATCGAAATTTCATCAAGTTTGTTCAGCTGCTTTCGACTTTGGTTATTAATAATTCAGTTAGCGGATGGCACGTTTGAATAAGTAATATTACAATATTGTTTTTCAGTTACTGTAATTTGATAATTAAGTTGTGTCATGATAGAAAATAATACAATATGCAGAATAACTTATATATTTTGCAACTAAAGAAGAATAAAGACAAAAAAAAAAATAAAGCCTTCAATTATTTATCTTGTATGAATTTGTCTGATTATTTCAGAAAAATAATATTAAATTCAAATTAAATTAAGAATTGAATGTGAAGGTATGGTTTGAATGTTTTGAAATTATACAGAAATGTAGTATTAATATTGTGAATTGATAAGACGTAACATTAAAATGCATTTGCAAATACAATCCAATTTTTACAATCACACAAGTATACATTCATATCTTAAAAAGTATGCAATATTCACATAAGTAAAATAAACGGTAATTAAAAGTGAACAGAGGAATCTAGACTGAAGCTGTTCTTACATCAAAGAATGCGAAATTCTACAAAAATACAAAAACATTTGGTATTTCATATATGATCGCAGTAATGTGTTCATTTTTTTTGAACTTACAAATATCATATCTGATTAATAATTCCAGTCTAATTAATTATAATACTGATTAATAAACTTAACGATGCTGAATTCCAGTTTTCGTAACCTTGTCTATTATGTCCAGGAATTGTTAAATTAATCGCAATATTCGAACGCATATGCTTTCTTCGGTTATAAAAATAAGCCCGACCGTTTAATTTATGCAAAGAATGTGCTTTGCGCCGTAAATTGATACGAGCTAATTATATATTGGCCGACGATGAAATTAAGCACAATTATCGCGAAAATGCGTATTCACCAATCAAAACATTCAATTTCTAGACACTCCTTACACAATGTGTACGAATTTCTGACTACTTTTACTGATGACAATTCTGTGTCAATAAGTCACATGATATTAATGTGTAAGTTTGATTTATTTACAAAGTCAATTAAAATGTCAAAAAAAAAAAAAGAAGAAGAAAAAAGTTATAAAGATGAAAGGAAAAAGCATGTAAGATAACCCTTTTCTTGCGTAACGCAGCCGAAGATGCGGCGGCGTAATGTTGTGCAAAACATTAACGTATTCAGCATAAGCGTTAAGTAGCACTAAGTGGGTCGAATTTACTTCGCTACTTATAATTTCCACTTTATATTCCGCTTCGTTTGTGTGTACACGATTCGCGAGAGCTAGGACGAAGCTCATTGATGTAAATCTGGGTTATATTATATTCACGTTGAAAGCACCTCTGTCACAAAACCTCGCGAGACAGTGGCACTGTTTTTGCGCGCTTCTTCAGATTCCGAACGATTAACAAATTATTTTAACTTGACAAACGCACGTTACGTCATTATGTTTAGTTTTACGTTTATCGCCTTAGTTGCACATTTTGTTCTGCGATGACTTTTTTTTTGTTTTTTCAAGACTGTCAAAGTATTGAAAATTAATGCACACGTTGCAATATAGACAACTGACACACTTTATGTATTACAATCTCGAATATTTAGAAAATGTTATTTTTTATTGTTTATGCATATTTGCGATATATTTAATTTTGCATTTTGTTGTTTTTAAATAAGGCATGTGATGCAAGTAAAGTTTGTAAATATTTCTATAGTGATAAAAATTACAAAATATAATTTCAAAATGTCATTTTTTAAATTAAAAATCCAAGGATGAAAATACTGATTTTTTAAATATTAGAATTAATTTTGTTAACAAATTTTATGTAAATAATGTCTAACATGTGATGTAAACAAAATGTGAAAGAGAGAAAATGACACAAAACTGTGATACGGAAACTCTGAATAAGCCGATAGAACAGTGCAATTGATCCGAATAAACTCGCGACAGATGTCTCGATATGCTTCTCTGATTCAGACTGCAACGCGTATGACGACGATCGTTCATAACTCAATAAAACCTATGCCCTTATGTGCAGGCAATCTTTTTGACACGCGGAATCCTTCGGCGCATTAACCACGCTTGTTACTGCAATAAATACACAGCGCACTGTAATACAATATCTCCGCAACAATCTCTTTGCACTTGTATATCTGATTCAATCAAAATTTCGTGAGTATTATTTCAATCTGCTAACTTGATGTTGTGCTTTCGTCAATGAGAAAATAACAGATTTATTTAATTTCGCGAAACAATATTTTGATAAACCAGTAAAGTTTAACGCTAACAAAATATTATGAATGCAAAATGTATTCTCATTCAGTGCATAAACGAACAATTTTTTTTATATTAACACATCTCGTCAATTTTCGCATAACCAATAAAAGATGAACAATTTTTCTGTCGAATTCATATTAAGATGAGAGACTGTGCGATGATTGATAATTGCGCGAAAGAAGCGAAGAAAACTCGCTCGTTATTTACAATTGCAATTATTTGCGCAAATCGAGCATTAACAGAGCGAATCTTGTGACCCAAATACCGTAAAAATAACGATCGATTTTGTTGCTGTTGTTACGATCGCTGAAACAAATATTTCTGATTTATTGAATGGCAATTAATTAATCGCTGCTTCAGCGCGCCGTCTAGCGGCGACAATGTTAAACTAACATTCATAACCCCGAAATTCGATCGTGCGCTGTAAATGTGACGTAAAATAATTATCATCCGTCGTGATTATCCGCGCCAAGTTTTGCGCTCGATTCAATTTTTTTCGCTGCCCAATTAACAAAGTTTTTATATCACTCGGGCAACTTTTTAATCCGTCCCTTGCGCTTGCTGCTGAAGCGGGGGAGTTATGCATTTGCTTTGTGCGCGGTACCCGCTGAAATGAATTCCGCACTCTTCATCCAGACGGAACCAATTTTGCCTCCTTACAGACTTGCCTCGGCCCCTCCCCTTCCACTTCTCCTCAGATTTTGCACGTACGTCTTGTTCTTTTCGGCGCTTTTTCTTTCTATCGGCGCACTTTTGCCTTTATACGTAATACCGGAAATCGACGATCAAAAGACGAGCAATTACCACGGTGTATCTGCATCGTTAATAAATGAATAATTCGCCCGGCACTGCTGAGAAAGCGCTATCGAGGGTGATGAAAACCCTTGAACTTGCTTCACTCCCGTGTACAACAACCCACAGAAATTACCTCAACCAATTCAAAGTCTCGCTTGTCTTTTCGCGGGGATATTCAATTAACTTTACATCGCGAATTTGAATCACAATATTGAACGCCCGACGATATTATTATTAGAAATCTAGGTCTTCTGGGCTTTGTCACATTTTTGTAGGCTATGTCGCTTTATTTTCTTATGCTTTCGAAACAATTTGTTACGTTTCTAGAAATATGTACATTTAAACATTACGACAAAAATAGTCGTTTTTTAGTTCATTTCGAATGTTTAATTATTTGCAATATTAAGTTTAATGTTTAATTAAAAGTAAACATTTGTTTAGTATTAATAATAAATAAATAAAATTGTTATTGCAGTACAACATTTTTATTAAAAATCAGGCAGACGTTTTTTACTTACAACATTTAATTTCAGTGCAAAAATTAAGTGTTTTTTAAATTTTTATCCTTTTTTTGCTGCATTATTTTCATTTATTTTATATTACGTCAATAAGATTTCCATGCAAAAGATTAAAAAAATCAATTGCTCTCAAAATAACGATCGTTAGAAATAGACAAGATTAATAAATTATAATTCACGAAAGTAACATGCATTCTTAATTGAGGTCACTGAGATTCAAGAAGAATGTCAAATTCTGACCTACATTAAGGTGACTTCAAAGAGAATATAATAACCCATTGAGCAATAGCCATGTTTTACATCGCACGTACAGAGGTTTATTATATTTCAGTATACGGTATTATTAATGTATTCCATAATCACTAAGTTTTATTTATAATTAAGAATAAAGCGAATAATATTCTCATTTATAAATAATCGTATCATTTGAATTAAAATTATTCACATATCTTTACAAATAATTCAACTCTTGAAATCTACTGATTTTTGCACTTTATATTATAATCTCTGTATTGACTCATGGTCTTTATTTTTTATAATTTGAGTAAAGTGATACTGTTTTCATTTCATAGTACATTTTTCTCTTCATTTTATGTTTGTGAATTTTAATGATACGAAGATTCAATGAAACAATTTGACATGTAATATTTTATTGTATGAAATAAATGAATATGCAATATTACAGAAGAAGTACATGATTGTCGAAAGATGTAAACCAATTGTTTTGGAAGATACATAAATGCCTAAGTAAACAATTAACATATAAAATTTGTTCCCGAACGAGCATAATTTATAATTAATTCAATTACAAGGGTGCAACATATGCTTTTGTTTTTGTCCATAATCATTTGATCAAATCTACTGAAACCCACTATAAACATAATGAAATTGGACTTTTTACATTGGGTTGTAATTCACTTTTAATAACACTGAATTATTTCTATATAATTATTAAACATAATCATCGGACAATGTTTTTGCAGATGCAATTACACCGCGTCTTTTTTTCAATTTTCACCTTGGCGCTTGATAATTTTATTCTCTTTTTTTTATGAGCACAATCTTAACTCGGGTTATACCGCAGTTAATTACGACGTCTTTCCTTTGGATTGCGAAGCAATAAAGACGTCATTATCATCGTTATTACTATCATTATGTTATTATTATAATTAAAATTTACGCACGAGAATGTAGCGCAAGTACGAAGCTCTCGTATATTCTTCTTATCCCTGATGCAGAACGGACCGTCTGATCTATTTCTAACGTGGACATATATCAACATGAGTGATTGTATTAGGACGTGCTAAAGTGCCGCGGTTGAGGGTTGCACTCGGATTACTTTCTTCATTCAAATTTAAACAAAATTACAAACGAGTTTAAAAGTAAATACTCAACACTTGAACGAATTCAAGCTTTAAAATTAGCTATTACAGAATTTTTGTGTTATAATTTTAGGCTATAAAATGTCATTTTTATGTATACTTTTTACACTTGAAATTGTGTGCCTTTAAGACATATAAAAATAAAATTCTCTTAATGCATTTGATAACTTGGTCAATTGAAAATACTAAAACAAAGAAAAGTATGTTCTGTTTTTGATACCGATTTACATGACTGGTTTTATGTACTTGTTTTTTGTCATAATATATTTTCGAGTAAAGAAAAGTATACAAAAAAAATATGCGCAAAACGTACAATTGAGCACACAACTGTTGAAATTATTCAATAAAAATGAGCTTTTTATTTGCTTTAAATAATATACGTCTTTGAGGGGCAATTTTTGCAAGAGAAATATCTCTTTGTTATAAAGACGAACTGCAATGTAATATTTTTATATAGTAATTACACGAAAGAAATTACATCCGAGGTAAAACGGTTTTGCAATAATTGTTGATTATTTATCCTACGGTTAAGTTATAATTTTTAATATCAAGTCGGCGCGGACCGTTCGGGCCGGCGGATTTACATCGTCATTTTCTTCGTTCCTGTTTTATTTTGGCGGCGTCGCGCGTACTCCGATTAAAAAAGATTTTTAATATCACGTCGTCGAACAGTTGATATAATGCATCAAATTTAAAAGTAATTATATCATTTTAATAATTTCTTAAGTTGATGCAAGATTGAAATCTGCTCCGGTCGCTATAACCAAAGCTAATGTAATTAGAAGAAACGCAGTTAGTGTAATTGAAAAATTTTAATTCCTATAATTAAACATTTTTAATTGTCCTTCTTTAACTATGACTCTCGGCTCGATCGTCGAGCGTATAATTAAAATTCGCAAAACAAAACGACCGAAAAGCGATTTGTGTTCGCCTAATACAAAAAAAAGTCAAATTGAAAAACAACCAAAAAAAGCAACAAAATATGAAAACGAAAACAAGCAAGTATGACACCAAAAAAAAGATACAAACGAATTTTGTATACTCCTACGCACAATTGCTTTGTCACCGGTAATAAATACTTGTGCAACAAACGTTCGATTCATTTCTCGCAAGTGGCAATAAACCGCAACATAAGGGTAATCCACACATGTGTTGATTTTGCGTGTCACGTGTTTTCATTAACAATACACAATTAAAGAGCAAAATCGATTAAAAAGCAATTAATCCGCGGTTTTAAGCCTCGCCGCAAAAAAGGGCCGCCTCTCTTCGTATCCTCCGTCATAATTAAATGGCCACAATAAACAATTCTAATACAATCCATTAGTCGCGCGCTTTTGCGAGTGTACGCGGAGCGCGCAATACAAAACGTGTCCGCGGCGCAATTTGTCTACTTATTTTTCAACAAAACGCAATATAAATAACAAAGCCTTATTGATAGGAAACGTAATTTCGCGGCCGTAACGCTTTAGTCGGTTCGTAATTCAATATAATTGGTTTTTCATGTTTTCATTACCCGACGAAGAAACGCGCAGTGCTATAATTTGTACGGAGTGCAAGTAATAATTAAGTAAAACCAATAGCGTATGAAGAAGAAGAGGAACGAAAGACGGAGACGTTCTTGCTCTGAAGACTTGGGATATATATATGACAGAACGACAGACGTTCGGGGGGAGGGGGGGGGGGTGAAGACGGTGAAGCGAAGAGGGAGGGAAAGATGCGGGGGCGGAGGAAGAGCAGAAGCAGGAGGCAGGCTCTCTTATGCTCTATTACTTATTGTATCGTAGGCTATGCCGAACTATTGTAGCGAGTTTAGTGTGCACTAACACGCTCGTATGGACCTCGCAAAAGTCGAGTGTACACGAGCCATTGTGTGTGGCTGTAACATGTAACTAATTATAATTACAACAGCAGCGAAGGGCACTTTACTTTACACATAGATACTCAAGTTTGTTTAAACCTATTCGACGGGTATATCTCTACCCCTTGCCTCCCCCTGCGCCACCCCGGCGACGTAGTCTTCTCCGTTGTCGTCGTTGGTTCCGCAGTTGGAACTAAGTTATTGCGTCATTACTCGCTCATTTAAATGATAATATTCAACAAAAGAAACTCTCACCGGTCTCTACATACGTATTCTTCAACTTTAAACGTACCGCCGTTTATCACGCGCCATTAGAATTCAATGACACTGCCACGTTATAATTATCAGAGTGAGATACGCTTGGGCCTAATGCGACATCAGGATGATGTTAATTAGACAAAAAATTGTCGCGAAGATGGATGTGATTTGTTAGTAATTAAGTGGGTTTTAATTAACGACGGATTGTGGGATGTAATTGTGAGGAAAAGTGCAGGATCATGACAAAAAATCACTGACCCTTAAAGAATTGCAAAATTATGTATTTACTCTTCGTGAAGAGAAGTCATTTTATTCATCATTTTTATGAGTCATAATAATAATATGAGAGAATGGAAAAAGTTGGGGAATTTGATAAACAAGCACATTATGTTTTAATAGTAAAAATTTGAAAGTTATTTAGATATTGCATTTTGAGCAAGTTATGTAAGAAGTTTTTTGATAATGCATTTTTAATGCAAAATTTTTGCAGCCATTTTGAAGAAAACTTTCTCTTTTTGATATTCATTCGATGCGAAACGTATTATTTTCCACCATGCAACTGAAAATATTATCATAAACATATACAACCATGAAGATGATTAAATGTATATGTTAATTTACGATGAAAATTGCAGTTCCATTTCAAACTTGATTATAGAGAGTTCGGTTGTACAACCTTAACCTGATTCGAGATACATTTCGCATTATAAAGTAAGAATCTTATCTAATTATTCATTATTATTATTATATCAACAAGCTTAAAATCCCGGTGGAACGACGTCACATAGCGATAGCGCAAAATAACATTTGGGAATTGATGACAACAAGATTTACTCTTTGAATGAAATGCTCAATCTCGAGACATATTTTGAGTTTTAAATTGAACAAACGCAGTAGTATATACTTTAACAAGTTCGTTTTTTTCTTCACTCTGGTGTTATATTTCAGAACACACTTTCAAAACAGTTATTTCTTTGAAGTGATCATGTTCTAAATTTTACAACATCCTGCGCGTAAACTGTTACTTGAACATTTTGTGAATTTTAAGGCCACGTGATCAAACAAGTGAAAACAAAGCCTGCAAATAATAAATCCCAATTCCCACAATCGATAACTTTTATATCAACTAAAATAATACTCTGCTTGAGAGAAGAAAAAAAAAGACGCTTAAATTAAACAACACGTCACATTTGGTGAATTTCATTCGGTTATTATATTTCCATTTGCTTTATTTGCGTAGACGATATAGCCATAAAATGGCAATAAAAACCTTTCATATATTTGAATACCAAAAATAAAACTCCCCGACATTAGCTTGTTTACTAAAATAATTTTTCTTTGTTTGCAGGTAAGCTCACTCAGTCGTTACACACTTTACCGATAGAATACCGTCATTAAGGTACAGTATCGTGCATTAATAATAACAACTTCCTTTTCATGTGAAACGTCAGAGTTAGTCGAGAGAAAAACGAAGTACGGCCGAAGAAAGTCTTCTTCGGCGACGCGGATCGCGAGGGGAATCGAGGGGAGGACAAGTATGAGAAGGGCAAGGGGGGAGGGGGGGGGGTAAGGCTCTGGGCGCACGCTTTTTATGCGTACGATTGTTTGCATACGAATATTCAACCGTGAACGTTTCCGCCTACTTTTTCTGCCATTCCATATTTCTTAAACATGCCAGGACTAAAACAATAGCAATTTATCCATCGCAGATATCCGCCCGCGTTGTTAAATATTAATGATTTACGCAACGCAAAATTAATATACCGGCTATACAGATGTACGGTAGCCGCACGACAATTTAGAAATCGGGTCGTCAAACGCCCGTAAATCAGCTTCGAGCAATTAAATGCGACATCATTTTACGATTCAAGTTTTTAGTGGGCAAAACGCCGACTAATGGAATGCGTCGGACATTAAACGGCCCTCTGTATCAATGTGCTTTCGAGCGCTGCACTCGCGGCATTCCGCCACGTTTTTTCCACGCTTATGAACGGCTCGATCAGCTGCCGAAAAAACACAAACGCTCCAACATAATGCTACCTTTATTAGTAAGAAGGGTATTATGTTACATTGTTTGAAGTGTGTCAAACATGTGTACGGTTGCGATTTAATGATAAGATCATGGCTGATTGATTTATGATCCATGAGCGATCGGTTGTAGATATGTTAATAGATCGAGATTTCTATCTATATTACATTGATTGATGATAAAAATATCGGAAGTTGTATGTCTCAATTGTTGATTTCTGCAGTCAAAATAAAGTGTCGAATTTGAATAAGTTTAATTGGATTTGGTGTTGAAGTATTTTCTTAATTATGAAGAATAATAATGATTTTTGATGATAAGATGAAAATCTGTTCCTCGTGGGCTTAGGATTTAAAAGATTCCAAACAGTTCTTAGTTCTGTTTTTGCATGCACGGAGTGCTTCAAATTTTCATAGTCTCGGCTAACGAAACAAAGAATACATCGAAATCGCATTTTAATAAAATCTTGCGCACAAGTCGGGGGTTATTAAAACGCGATTTTAATCAAATCCAGTATTAAAATACGATTTGAACGAAATCCACTTGGCGTACGGAAATAAGATTTAAAGGCTCTCGTTGTATTAATTAAAAAATTCATTAAACGCTAAATTAAACATTATTCGAATAACGGGGTGGAAAATTTTTTGCACTGTAAATACGAACCGTCACGCCGGCAATATATCTTGGCCCTTACCCATTGTATCAAAAAGGAAGTACGGCAGCGCGCAGAGTTTAACATCTATTTGTTGGCATCGATTCGCTCGCGCGCCTTGTCGGCAAACATTATTCGTACGTTTCTTTTTATTACGGCGACTAGTGTTTGCCTACGGTGTTATGAATTTGATGAATAACTGGATTTTAATGTGACCCGCGGCTCCTGACAAGATCACGTGATTCAATCTTAAATCTTACCGCCAACCGTCGTCGGTATCTTTATTTCATGGAAATTGCGTTTATAATTTCAATTAAAAACAACCTTTTTATCACGCAGTGTCTAACTTTGTTAATAAAGAAATTACTTCTCTCGATCTATCGATCGTGAATGAAAGAGAGAGAGAAAAAAAGGAAGCCTCCCCTCTTTCTTTCTTTTTTTGTCTCCACATTTCTGTCTCAGCGCAAAAAAGAAATGTCCTCATGACACTCGCGAAATAATAGATTTTAAAACAACAATTTTTGCACGCGCACAAACGTTTTTTCAGCCAACATTATCAGTTCGTTTGATTGAGATATTAGTTTTTTGTGAGCGTTGTCTTTTTCTGCGGCGCTTCTTTCCTCCTAATGAACGAAATGTTTTCACGGTTAATTGACAAGTTTTTCCAAGAGCGACGGGGACCGTTTTTTACGCAACCTTTTTATCATTTATCGGCAATTTTTCGAGTCCATCGATCACTTAATTTCCAAGCGCAATTTGTTTTCGGCCAAACGAGCCGCAGATTAGCTAAATGCAGCAAAACTTGCTTTGGCGTTGTCCGTGCGACGACCTGCAAGGTAGTAAGAGCATGTATGTAATACACCCAGTCGGAACACACCGACTGCCAGAACGGAAACACAAAGACTCGCTCGGGTTCGGATCTAGACAGACGCACGCGGGCCGCGAGAGCTTTGCGAGCGTTCATTATGATTCGTGTATTTATATAAGGTCTAAAAATATACCTACGCCTGGTGTGTCGGACTCCACCCGGTATTTCATCTGAGAATAATATTTTAATGTATACACACACATATATATATATACATATATATACATATATATATGTATATGTATATATATATACACCCCGCGTCGCTGCGCTCTTTTTCAATCCACGGAGATGCCCCTCTCGTCTTTCTTTTGCGAGCTTTCAAATACGCGCGCTTTTTCAACTCCCGCTTCACTTTTCCCTCTAAGTAGTTTGTCGCGGGCGCTCGCGCCAATGGGGACACAGGCGCAGATAATGCAAAGTTGTCGTGCAATCGCACAATCAACCACCAGTCAACTATTACTTTATTTATATATTTATTTTTCCTTGGGGATTTTTAAGATTCCCTTTGTCGTTACACTTGGGATTTTGTACAAAGAAAAACTTAAAAGCGCTATTTCGTTTCGCAGTCGTGCAATTTTTAAGCATACAATTGTGTTATTTGAATTTTATTTCTGTTTTGGAGATTATAGGTTTTTTACTTTTTTTAACATTTGCAAAAATGAAAAATAATACAGTTAATGCATTACAATAACGTTTTTAATTAATTTTCAAGAATATTTAAACAAACGACTTTCCAGTTGAAGAAAATTAAAAAGAAAAAAAGTGAGTGAGTTCCTTTAAAAATGAGCATTTTTGAATAACAAATAAACATTCAGCTTGTTTATTATTATTATTGTATCTCTGCGTATTCATACAGTCAGAAAAATATTTTTTCAAAAATTGAGTGAATTCGCATATTTTGCATTACTTGAACGAGAAATGTAATTATTTTTATCAGTAAATAAAATAATGAAAAATGATTATCTGTTTTTAATTGAACACTCAGTAAATTGTATACAATTTAAGTTCACGTAATTAAATATTTTCTCATTTGCACATTTTAACGATTATTAACGATTATTAATTTATTTATTTTAAGGAGAAAAAAATACACATTTACAAAAGAAAAAAATTGCATTATTAGCTCATCTCGCATTATTTGAACGAATAATTTGATAAAATTCCAAGCCCAAATTTTGCAACGAGTCATTTCACATCGGACAGTTTTTTCACGTTTGTAGACCACGTGTAAAACCGCCAGCGCATTGTATCTTTGTAAAAAGTATTTGCAACTATAAGTATATAGCGTTACGTTGACGCACGACTAAATATGCAGCGACTATTGAAAATTTATAAAAGATAAATAGAATGTACTATAATGAGAGACATTCTGCGGGGAGATAAATATAGCCGATTGTTTATAGCTACGTACAAACTATTGCATTTTATGTTTGCATAACGTACATATTTATCTGTAAAGAGAAAAGTGGCGTTTGTTTCTATAATTAGAACGAGGAGCTGTACACGGAGAAAGAAGTAATTATAAAACGATGCAATGTGACTGCATAATCATTTTTGCACAAAATTTATTTCGCTTGCGTTGGCTTTAATGCGCATGAGCCGAAATTGTGCGCGCAAATGAATTTTATTATCAGGACATTGACGAATCGCGCGCGCGTATGAAAAAATGATAATAACTGCAATAATAAGTAAACAAAATTGCGAATTGCACGATGATTTTAATTCCATTACTGATAATCGATACCCCTGTCAATTTCAGCTGAGCTGCAAGTTTTATAATAAATGATTGGCGTTGCATTATTCACGACGTAAATAATAATTCGGAGTATATACCTACACCAATCAGCATTAAATTTAATTATATGCCAATAATTATATTAATTCGGAATAAACCGATACAAGTAGGGCTTTGTTTTATATAGAACTGTCAGAACAAAAAAGGGAGCTGCGCGCACAAAAAGTGACTAATAATTGAACAGCTGAAATACGCAGACTTGGCCACATATGCGTGTGCATCTATACGCTTTTAATCAACCTTTTTCCGCATTTTGCAATTTATTATTTTATTATGTATAATAAGTATTATAAATAATAAAATATACGGCAAACGCTGTCAAATTGATTGAAGGCAAAGAGAAATAAAATAAAATAATCATTCATTTATTTCAATACAGAAGACAATTTCTATTCAATGAAAAATACATTGAAAAAAATTGATCGTAAAATTAATGATCCATATCATAAGTTCACATTATTAATTTAATGATTCAATGCTCACAAGAACGTTGTAATTCGTCATTTAGTCAATGATCTTCATACTTTATTGTTTCTATTTAAATACAAAGTAAAAAAATGATTTCTTATTTAATCAATCTTTTTTGTTTGTTCTAAGAATATTTTTAATCTCATCACAGTTTTATGATATGTATATGTGTAAGAAATTATGTCAAAAATGTAAGAAATTGATCAAGTGGCTTACACAAAAATTGGCATGTATGTGTAAAGGATTGACGCCGGTCAAATCAGCGCCTTTATATGCGTGCAACTGAACGTCGTTCATACGTCTTTAAATAAACTTTTATTTATACGTCTGCCTACAAAGATGAATGTACATGGGCGACCCCGTTTAACCGGCGAGCAAAGCCAGCGTGTTCGATAGTTATCGGAAGAATCGTTTTTCACTTTCGGATGTACTAATCGTTCGCTTCACAATGACCAATTAACTTCACTTTGATGACAAGCTAAATTTAGCCAAATTTTCCGTCCATTCCCAACCTTGACTTTCATATTACGTGAGATACATTACGTCATCGGATCATCCAGTCAATCACTTCTTATCCATGAATATCATGAATCATGATTTTTTTTTCTTCGTATAATGTGATTTATAATAAAATTGAAACGAGTATCTTATTTTTGCTTTTTTGTATGAGAATGAAATGAAAATGATTTGTATACGTTGCGAATGCATTGGTTTTAATTTGTAATAAAGTTAAGAATTTGAAGTACAGTTTCATTTCGAAATTAAATGATTATTTTGAAAATTGTGAATGAGCATGAAAATTAATAATTCAAATTACTGGAAATTGAATCAACTAAATGGAATAATTCGTAGAATACAATTTTTTTCGTAATATAAAAATGAAAACAAAGAGATATATTTCATATAATGTAATTCTCAACGTCTTTTCAATTTCAAAGTTACTGGTATTATTTTTGTATCATCAAGGTTTGAAAAAGGTGGAATTTCATTCTCTTTTGAATTTACTTTTGATCTCCTTTTAGTATTTGCTCAATTTCTTTTATCTTCAATTTATGAGAGCAAATTAAATAAAAAAATATGAATAATTTAAGTTGAATTTTTGCATGCCTCGATCGAATTTAAATTAATTGTTTATGATATTCGATTGAAAGAGTACGAATTTGAATAAATTAATTTTCAATATATTTTTATAAAGCGACCGATGTTTTTTTTTAATTCAATTTGTTTGTATTAAATTTTAATATACACTATAATGAAATCACTGACAATTGAGGAATAAATTTTGTTTGAATAATTAATTTAATATATATAAATATATATAGGGAGAGATAGATAGAATGAGAGAAAGAGAGAGAAACAGAAAATAAAAACTGTTTAAAACATGTAACAAATGTACATATTTTAAACAGTTTTACAACATGTAACATGATACAAATAATAATTCCATAAATATTTTGTTTTTGTTAGTTATTAGAATATAAAATCAAATTCAAAATTAATTAATGATATAATTTACTAAAAAAATAAATAAATAAATTCCTCTAGTATCCATTAGTACCCTATTAGTGCCCCACCAATGCCTCACTAGTGGCCCGCAGAACACGATAGTGTTTTTTAATATACAATATGCAATTATTGATTTGATATGCAACATATATCTTTTTAGCCAAGGAAAATATGCTCATTTTACTAAATTTTTTGACACATTTTGACATCAATGCAAATTTCGGAACCTAAGTTATCATCAACTATGACGCTTCATACAAGTTATTAACATACGAATTTGTGACGTTTTTTCGAAAAGTAAATTTTGATTTGCATGACTTGCGCTTTTTCGCATAAACGTAAGCGCATTTTACCATACACACAAAACTATGCCGTATCATGTAAAATATTTGTTTATAAAAAAAAACTGAAAAATATTACCATAAACATCTGAACAAAATTATATTTCGATTTGAATAGAAAAAACGTTTGGTACACCCTGTATATTCTAATGTATCCATTATTATTTTTATAATATTATCTCTTTTATAACAAGTGTTTTCTATGTCATTAATGCGGAAACAATAAATTTCCAATCAAAATTAGCATAATTGATGAGGCGTGAGTTATTATTAAAACGTTATTAAAAATTCCAAATAGATTGCGTCAACGAGATTTTATCTTGCGCAAAATATAACCAAAACAAAGCGACGAAAATCTATCTTGGTATTTCTTTGCGACATTTCATATTAATTTTGTCATTTTTGTCTCCAACACCGGCTGCCGTAGTAGCGAACTTCGAATCTATTCGATCTATAATTTACAATTTGTCGAATTTGCCCCGAAATGTGGCATTGAAATGGAAATAGCTACGATTCTAACGAGACTTAATATGTATTAATAATTATGGCATGCTATTAAGATACAGACTTTACGAACGCATCATTTGTCATACGTAAAATTAGCGTATTCCTTGCCGCGCTTAATCGGCTTTTCAATGTTTCAGTTGTCGCGGAATAACTTTAGATTATACATGAATAAAATTAAACTTTACTGCGCTTAATCAGAAAAATTCTACAATGGAAATCGAAGATAATACTTGACGATGAAAATTCCTTCTGTTTAACCTAATTCAAATGAATCAATTCAATTTGATATATGCTGAAATTAAGGGATTAATACAATTTTATATGCGAAGATATTTATTTCTTTCAAAGAAAAGTAAAATTTTTTATATTTCGAATTGTATTCATTCAATACATTAATTTATTTAAATATATAATACCAACAATCTTTCAAAGTATAGATAAGTCTTAAAATAATTCTAAGAAATAATGATGAGAAAGTATTATTTAAAATAACGATTATAACATAAAATTTGCCAATGCAAATGATATTTCTTCAGCATATTTTTTTATTGATTTGAATATAATATACTAAATAGCAAGGTGAAAATACGATCGTTGAACCTTAAAACTATCTTCGGTTGGTCGTTAATATTTACGCTTGATAAAGCACATTAAGATTTAATTAAATCTTCAGATGATGAACTTATATTTTATGGTAAATGTCATGAATTATTTTTTGCCCCATTGAGAATATTAAATTATTCTTTTTTAAATCACAAAAAAATGTTTGCAAATTGATTTCTAGACAGAACACATTTTTGTCGATTTTTTGGATAAAATAATGTCTAATAGACTCTACGCAATTGAGTGAAATTTCGAAGAATAATGTTTGTATCTGATTTGATAATGTTTATCCTTCTGGAAAGATTAAAGAGACACAAGAAATTGCACTTGATGTCGAAGTAGAATCGCAAACTGAAATAACATATAAGATGAGGCAAGAAAAATATAACACTTAAAAAATGAAAATGTAAAGTGCAATGAAATTCATTTTGGTGCCGTGCGTTTACTGCTATGCCAATATTAGCACGGTCGATGCTATTGTTAACAGTAACATTTAATGCCTCGTTTGCGTTGTTAAACAACACGAGAAAGTTGTTCGTCTTTTCGCGCGAGTGCTCCACGGTGTAAAAATTTTAAAGGCACTGTGGTGAAAGAAAGAAAGATAGAGAGAAAGAGAAAGAGAGAGAAAGAGAAAAAAAAGTGTAACAGAAAAATTGGGCAGAGAAATATTCAAGACCGGCGGTATAATATTTATATTCTGCGAGAAATTGAAGCTATACAATACGGTGTCTCGCGGGTTTGCGTTTAAAGTTGCGTGAGATAGAAAAAGTGGCTCGAGATGTGCGGAACAAGAGACGATCTAGAGATACACAGGATGTCGTAAAAGTGATAATGGAAGTGTGGAATGTAATGTGAATAAAGAAGTAATACGGAATGACAAACAAAAAAACGACACGTGCAGTTAAATCATGCATTTCTCTTATTAACTATACAACTTATTATTATTAGCTTTTTTTCATTTCAAAAATTAAATTCTAACAAAATGTCATTTCTTACAATAATATTATTCGAAATTCGACAGAACAAAATTCGTACTTGAAAATATATTTCACATATATTTTTGATTTTATCATTTCACATTTATTTTTATTATATAAATCCGTACAAAGCTACGTTTAGAAAAATATTTTAAATACATTTTTTATATGTAAATATATATATATATTTATATATATTTTGCAAATAATTTTTACTTATTTTTTTACAAATATATGTCGAAATATATTTTCTTTCGTTAGGGAATGGTATTACAGCTCGAATGTAATTTTACTCAATAATTACAGTGCAAGGAAATAGTCTAAAAATGAAACCCCCAATATTTATTAAGAAGTAAAATTTAAAGATCGAACGTCGCTGTTCGAGACTCAGTTAACTTTTATGCATGTGTATGTTCCCGTTGATCTTCCCCCATACATGTACTTTTCCTATAATTTCTACTTTATATTTCGAAGTTTCCTTCATAACTTGTATAATTAAAAGTTAATAAGGCAATGTATTAAATAATTGATGCAATAATAGTCGATTCTTCGTTTGTCTTGAATATTAATATTCTAATATCCTGGAATTCTCTATTCTCAAATACATATACAATACTTAACGCAATTATAATTGCATGGGCAATTGTATAAGATTATTTATGAAGTTAGATATTCTATTATGTCTACAGAATTCCGCGAACATTATTAGAAATATGAATGTGCTTCGTTATAAATGCTAACTCAATATATATTGAAAGATGTCAGTAAAGGTAATCTCATTTTAATCTTTGCAAGGAAATATTGTAAAATTATCCGTATTGCAATTGCCAGCCGGTAATTTGGCAATGCATAATCAATAATTTTGAATTATAACTCACTTTTACTGCATTTAATGTTAAATAAATTATCATTTTATAATTGATATATTAAATCAATAAAATCTAAGCTGCAAAAGAACATATATAAAAAAGAAGAAGTAAGTCTGTAAAAGAGAGAAATAAAGAGAAATCATTGACATACAATGAAATGGTTGAGAGTTAGCTACTTAAAGCGAAGAGGTGCGCTAGCAAAGGTAGTAAAAGCGTCGTAAAATTGATAAGGGAAACTCGCGGTAGAGTATGAATAAAGACGAAAAAGGCCGGGTGCAAAAATAAGCGCAATGAAGGGGACGGCGGCGTGCGACGGGTTCCCGCGAGGACGACGCCTCGCGGGCCCGCGTCGCGACGTCATTATCAACCGGGCGCAGAATAAATAAACCCCGCGCTCTCCTCTCTTCTTCGTTGTCGCGAGCGCGCGGACTCTTTCTCTCGTAAGAATGCCGCGGGAGATATAACGTGAAGAGAGCGGGGCAGAAGTAGGCCACCATTACAATATTTTATTGCGAGGCACTAACGTACAATCTAACGTGCTCGTATGCATTCGTAATGAACGTATATGAATCGTGTCGAACGAGCCAACGCGTTCTCTGTCTTCCTTCTTCCTGCACGCCTCTTGTCCTCTTCCCCACCCTGCTGCCGCGGGATCCACTTTGCAACCGTCTTGTCTGCATCTTCGCCTCCCCCCACCCTCCCCTCGCCGGCTTCGCTCTTCGTCATTTTGCACAGACGTTCGCAAGCCTCTGTGTGTGATCTACCCATATGTATATAGTTTATTGAAATTTATGTCCTACGGACGTTTATATATTACATACAAAGTCAACTCAGTGTACACCCGCGAGTATTGGCACATTGCGTTGTCAATCTTCGCGTCCCTTGACCACAAAACAATATCATTAAATGGAGACCCGCTTGGCCTTTTGTACAGTGTACACTCGCATACATTATTTCCAGTTACCTATAAGCTTCTCGTTTCTCCAGTATAGGCCGAATCTGATGACGAGAATATACATAGACAAGTCTCGAGGAAAAATTGTACATGTTTTCTGTGGGATGTAATTAAATTAAGGAAACGTCTGCAAATGCGGTTATTATTATATGTTTTATATGATAGTATTGTTTTTTATAAATGCATTAATATGATAACAGTTGAAGGATTCTGCAATGAAACTGCATTTTCTAAATTTAAAAAAAAAAGTTTGTTTCAAAATGGTTGTATATTAGACATTTGATAACGTCATTAGTAAGATAATTAATAACTGAGTTGAAAAAATATCATTTTATGAAAGTTAGTTTTTATAACGTAAGCTTTAATATAAGCTTAACATAAACAAAAGCTTTTGTTTGAAATGAAAAAAATATAAAATTATAAATTGGATAATGATATATTTATGTAGATGCATAATATTATTCATAATAAGTAATTGACATTAAATAAATAATGTGAACATTCGTCCAACCGGACAGGTTTGAAATATTATTAACGTATCAATTATCATTGATTAATTAAGGAATAATAACTAACCGTTATTTTACATTTCTGAATGAGTTATTATTGTCGTTTTTATAAATTATGATTATTATTCCAATTTATTTCAAATAAATTCTGTTTATTTTGAGAATAATATTAATATATTTGTCAAACAACATGACGTCTTTGTAATTATTCCTTTAATTCTAATATTCTTACATATTAATATTTTCTAATACAAAAAAAAGAATAACTATATTAGAAAATGAACATTTGCAACTGTAATTGATTAAAATTGATTTAAAAAATTGATCCACTCATGAATAGCAATTCTTTGACAAAAATTTATCGCATTATTAGCTCGCGTAGTCGATAAAAAGTAATCAAAGGAAGTCGGAAAAGTGAAATGAAGCGTAAATTGGTCGCATGATGATCTAGATTCGTCGGAACGGATTGCTCATTTTCCAATTAAGGTGACATATGTCAAAATCTAAATTGTTCCTATTACAACTCAAATTGCTTATGTTATGGTCTCAATTGTTATGCCACGATTCGGGTTAGTGTGGTTGTTTAGTTACGGCGCAAGAACTATCGGCTCGCATGATTGAAAACTTTCGAAACAATAAACGGTTTGTCGTTGATGATCGACATTTTTTTCGACATAAACAATGATTCCGCCGCGTCGACGAAACGCTCAGATCCGCGCTATGAGAAAAACTTGTTAAAGCAAGGGAGAGTCTTTTTTTCTCGCCATTCTCGTGCTCTTTGTCCTTTTGATGGGGGAAGTTAAGCGTTGATTCAGCTGGGTTGGGAATTATGCCTAAGTATTAACCTTCGGATTATCAAACGAATGGCTTTTCTTTCACGGGATTCGCGAAACGCAATATTTCAGTCGCGTTTTATTATTATTATTACTTTTTTTACTACTCACTCTCCATCATATATTTTTTGTTTGTTTCATTATTATGGTTGGGAGAGCTTTTGTGCGCGTGCGACATTGGCATCGTGCAAAACATTGTTTCAGAGTGTTTCATGGAAAATGGGAAAAATCGCGTTGTACTTTGTCGTTCAGTCTGTGTTGATTATATAAATAAATTTCAATCACGCCTTCGTGAATCAAATGAGCGCGTGCAACGCGAAATTAGTCACTTAAGTGCGCTCTCGAGTGACGTCTGAAATAGCCGCTAACAGTCAATTTCGCTTTGAAACTGATTTACTCTCTGCTCTACTGTATAAGATATATTATTTTTAAACGATAACTCATTTTGTCAAGTTATACAGCAGAGTAGCAGTTTCAACAACAAAAATTAAATTAACTAATACTTTCATTAATTTTTTTATGAATAAAGTAAAGGTACTTTGGCATTTTATATATTAAAAATCTTGGATTATTCAATCATAATCATTCAATACTATTAATTAATACACACAAAAAAAAGATGTATTAATATTTACTACAGTTATGGCAAAAAGTACCATACCATATAGCAATCAAGACATAATCTTACATATTAAAAAAATGGCTATACCAATTGAAGAAAATTTTTAGTTTTTAAAGTTAATTTTACTATAAATATTGAAAAATTGTTTCAACACTTTTGTAATTTAGGTATAACAATTTTTTTAATAGAGTCTTAAATGATATTGAACTTTTTCCTATAATTTTTTTATGCAGCAATAAGAATACAAGTAAATAACATTAAAATGAAACATTTCATATTATTTAATATTACACGTGGCAAATGATTACCGCATATTCTGCAACATAATTTATATTTAAATATAAAAATGGCCGTACGCATAAGCAACATCACTGATAGTCCGACAAAAACGTTTCGTAAACATCAGCACAATTACACGTTATTTGAAACCTATAAAACGCTTTAAAATAGTCTCGCGCGCGCGAATTCGAGTGTTTTATCATTGGCAAGTGGTTCTTTTGTGTGCGTTAGCTGTATATAGCGTATTAATAATATTAATATGCGTAATGTAAATCGCACAAAGCGGACGTAAAAAGTATTCGCCACCTGCAAATAATGAGTGCAAAAATTTGCTTTCCCCCCATGAAATATTGCGTTCACTTTTCAACTGCTACAATAAAAAAGTTCACGATTCGCGCTAATCGGAGTGAAATTAGCCGGGAACAATTTTGCCCAGCGAAAAATGAAGCGCAAAAAAGTAAAACAGATGAACTCTCTCTCTCTCTCTCTCTTTAAAAAAGAGAAAAAAAAAGTAAAAACAAAATAGGAAACAAAAAGGGACCCAACGAATCGACGGAAGAACAAACAAGTTTTCCTTTCCGTGAGTTTGATCGATGAAATAAACAGGGACACCCGGTATATAGGATATGTGTTTATATCGTAGGCGCAGGCGGCGCGGGATATTTTATTTGTATATCATTATACGAGACCCCCTTTTTGCGTTGCCGCACTCTCTGTATATTTATTTTATTTTATTATTTCACCCCTTTTGGATAGCCTGCAACGCCGTCACCGCCGCCACCGCCACCATCACCACCACTGCCGCCGCCGCCGCCGCCACTGTCCGCTTAACCCTCCCGAGAATATAGCTAGCAAACACGTTGTGCACGGCGCTTTTTATAGCGGCCGGCGATTTTTCAACGTTCGGTTTTTCTAATACATTTCGTTGTCCCCGGAGAGTGCTTTTTCAATTTATGAAGAATAGATGGTTCATTTTGTACTTTGACAAAAAAAGGTCTACATGCAACTTTGATGCAAACAAAGTCGCGCGCGCTCACACACATTCACACACGCACACACGCTTTTTCTTCTCCGTCAAAATGAACGGATGAATAATTAAACAAAAAAGTTGAATATTTATTTATTTTTGCGCTCAGCCGTTTTCGTGCTCGCGTGTCATCTACACTTTTCTTTGCGCGGCCCTTGGGTCCGCATGATTAATAATAATTATCAGCCACGGCTACGTCGAACGATCACTCATCGACTTAATTCATCATTTATTTATGAAATTTGCATTCGCCGGCGCTCGCTCGCGTTTTTCCCGCAATCGCCCGTGTCGTGGAAAATATGCAAATACGATGATTACCCAGTCAATACAAATTTGTGATTAAATCGACCGAACAACTCCTCGTCTCTCGAGTACAATTTGTCTTTTACTTAACTTTTATGTTTACTTATACTTTTTTCCAAGTTCGTTTTTTTTTCTTCTCCTTTTTATCTGCCAAGGTTTTCTTAAATCTGATTTATAAATTATCTTTATTTCATAAATCACTTTTCTACATCCATAAACATTCGGATAAAATGCTTGAACCACGTTTTTTTATACATAGTCGGCAGTTTTGAGTCAACGTTTTAATTTTGGTCAACATTTGTTTTTATTTAGGAAACAACTAAGTGAGGGAAATGGAAGGGCAAGCCGGGGATAGAATAAGCGGCGGCGACTTTTTTAAACAATGTTTGGCATGTACATTAACTCGCGCGAGAAGTAATATATGTGCGTGCGTAGTTGAGATGAAGTTAGCGCAGTTTTTAACTTGATTATGTTTGCCTCAAATTATACGTCATTTTTACGTAATGAAATTTATCTTTGTGCGAAAGTTTCCTTACAACTTTTTAATGTCGAATAATTTGATTTTATCTTCATATTTCTTCAACAGTAATTACATTACTGGATGTAACTTTGATCAATAAAAACGTTAAAATCAATAGAAGGAGGTCAATTTAAAAGAAATGGAAAAATACACGCAGATATTGCAAGCGTTCTATCGAACATTTATTTTGCGAAATTAGATTTGTTATTATTGTCGTGGATGATTGGATGTTTGTCAAGTTTTCTTCGCTATTGATTCACTTACGTTAGCTGGAATTTTTCATTGACAACGTGATTTTCAAAAAAAAATAAATCATTAAATATTTGTTGTAAACATATGTTTAATCTTTGCAAAAATCATTGCATTATTTTGCTAACAAGAAATAATTATTCCAACCGACTTTTGTGGTTTTGTAATAAATATAGTAATTTCATTGAATCAATATCAAAGTACATTGAATAATTGAAATATATTATCACTTAATAATATATAAATTGTATCATTGAAAAAAATTCAACACAGAAATGTATAAAATATTTATAAAGAAACTCCCCCAAATTGGCGCTACTCCGCCTCTTTCTGTCACTATTTCCCGGGCAATACATTGATTATTGTGAGAATGTGATTTCAAATATTACAATACTCCATGGAAGTTTATTGCAATCGGAAGTATACACATGTGAGCGGTACAATAAGAACAATTTCTCACGAGGTTTTCTGAACCACCGCGAATGAAACAATAAAGTCGAACGTAATTTGACGTTCGTTTATACAGTTTCTGAGGCTCATTCCGAATTGCGTATTTAAAATTTAACTCGGCATCGGGCTTAATACATCGTGGGGGCAACTACTATTATTAGATTTAATGTATATTTATATTAGATTTCGTGCATTTACATTAATGTTCGTGTATATTTACATTGAATTTCACATATCCACAAGAACTGCGTTTAATATAGACGGAGGAACATTAAATCTTGCTAACATCTGCGCGATAAATGTGCATTAAAATACATTAAATTTTGAACAATACATTTAGTAGTTCGGAGTCTCGTTTTGTATTTAGTCGATACAATTTTTCTACTGCACAATTTATAATTAATGTCTTTATTGCAATAAGAAATAGTTTTGTCGTCTCTAACAAAAAAGAAAAAAAAGCATAGACATTTAAGAAATTGTTTATACGTAAAAATGCAAAATAAATGAATTATAATTAAATTACAAAATGTAGAACATATAATAAAAAGATGAAAATTCGTTGTACATTGAAAAGTTTAGTAGAACATTTAAACAATGGAGCAGCAAATGTGGAGAGTTTAAAGTAGTGCCTAATGCCCTTTAGGTAGCTGATAAATGGTCGTGACACGTCAAAGGTTGTTGAATGAGAAAAGCGCAGAAGGACAAGACAATAATCGAGGCGGAAAAGTGGCATCGAAGATGAGGCAAAGTTATCGGTGGTGGTGCGGCGCGCGTGTACACGAAGCGACGTCGAGAACGATGCATTGCAAGTGCGAGTTATTTGGTGTTATGGGCGTTTGTGTGCGTCGTCAGGAGGCCAAGTATTTGTGAGGCCAATGCACCCTGGAATGTACGGCGCAGGCAGTCGCAATACGATGTAATATTATATTTTATCGCTTTATTTATTCTAACCTCTTTCTCTTTCTGATTCACATTCCGTCTTGCTCGGTGCGCCGCCCACGTCGTTATGCCACAGTCGCTTCGATCGTCCACGATCTCAATCCTTTTCGTTCGTCGCGCGCTTTCGCTCCTCCAAACCCTCCTCCTCTCCTTCTTCTTCGTCTTCTTTACTTCCCCGCCATCTCTTTGTCCCGTTTGTACTTACACTTATAACGCTTATGTTACTTTTATAATATTTCTTTTGTGAACATTTGCCTCATTCTTGCACAATTAATGACACATGCTTCGAACCTTTGTTAAGTTTGTTTTCGGAATTCTCTCGTCTTTTATCAATGACTTACGTCACACGTGTTCCGATTTAAGCGCAGGCCTTTTTTTTCGATATATTATTTCAAGAAATTACAATTTCGATTCCTCCCATTTATAATTTTCAGTGCTTCTTTTATCAGTTTGATTTCACTCTTGGAAATATCGCTTGGTAAGATATGCTTTAACAACAATAGGTGATTGATTTAACTCGTCGAATAATTATTAGTCATAATAAGAGTTGGTCAAATTTACATGCATCATAATGAATATCTTTAAGGACAATAAACGTTGAAATAAATTTACATTAAAAAGTGAACCACAAATTAGAACGCAATGAATGAATATATTTTATATTTTAATGTCGTTAACACATTGAAATATTTTATAATGAAACAATAAGTTCTTGATTATAGAATTAAGAGGAAACAAGTTAATGTTCATTTGTTTATTAATATGATGTAAATTAATATTACAAATAATAATTAATAAACGTAAATAAAATAAATGGCGATTCTATCAAATATGGTATGAATTATAAATGAAATACAATTATATTTCAAGGAAAATAAACGTAAGAAACATTAAATATATTAAGAATAATTATTTTTACTTGTGTGAATTATTAAAAAAGGATATTATAAATTGCCGTGAAAAATATTTACATTCAAAAAACATTCCTAGCGACATATTAATTCATAAGTCATGAGAAATAATATAATATTAATTACACACATCAAACTCGTGAAATGCAACTAATTATTTATTTTAAGAAGATGAATAATTAAACGTGTTATAAAATTGTGTTTAATTTATTTTATCTTACATTGTACATTTGTACCTTTGTCATAATCAATTTTACTTGGAAATCCCATTAAAGATTAAGACAGAAGTCAACATATAATAATAACGGCAAATATATGTTTATACAATGAAAAGAAGATTTAAATTCAAGCACAGAGTTAAAGAATGTAATATAATGTTGATTACCGTTGTGTAATTGTAATATTTCATTTTTGATTATTCCTAAATTTGCATCTTTCTTTTGTCTGCAAACAATTATAGAAGAAAAACTTGCCCGGCCTTTTATACATCTGTTAAAATCCAGGCCAATATCTTTCGCATAAATGACACTTTAGGAATAATCCCGTTTCGTTCACTTATTTTAATTCTGTTTTCTCGCATAATGTACACGAACTTATACCTCTCTTAAGCAATAAAATGTCTCAACTTGTACCTGCTTATTTATATATATATATTTTGAAGGGGGGGGGGGGTT